>CAUYQU010084081.1:0-80329 GCA_963574635.1 Cheracebus regulus | reverse complement strand
TATATATTTAGGATCATTAGCTCTTCTTGTTGCATTGATCCTTTCACCACCATGTAATGTCTCTCTTTGTTTCTTATGGTCTTTGCTGTTTTAAAGTCTGTTTTATCAGAGACGAAAATCGCAGCTTCTGTTTTTTTTTTTTTTTCTTTTCTCTCCATTTGGTTGGTAAGTCTTCCTCCATCCCTCTGTTTTGAGTCTTTGTGTGTCCTTGCATGTGAGATGGGTCTATGATACAGCATACTGATGGGTTTATGATATCATAGGGTTTATGATACAGCATACTGATGGGTTCTAGCTTTTTATCCAATTTGCCTGTCTGCGTCTTTTGATTGGGGCATTTAGTCCATTTAATTTTAGGATTAATATTGATATATGTGAGTTTGATACTGCCATTTAATGCTAGCTGGCTGTTTTGTGCATGTGTTCCTTTAAATATCTGTCTTTCTCACTGCTCAAACCAGAATCTTGCTTGAAAGATTTAAAATTCTTTAACCATCCTAAGGGATTATTATTTTTCCATGTTTTCTTAAAGCAGTCACTTAAAAATGTGTCTCCTATGCCAAAAGATATATAAATTCAGTTTGATGGAACAGGACTACAAGAAGACAATTTGTAAATACACACAAATTACTAACATGTTGTAGTTTATAATACTTCACAAAATCTATCTGCAGGATTGATTAACAGGAGTTTCATAGCACTGAGTAATCTATTACAGTATTTATAGTACTTAATAGAGTAAATGTGACTAAGGTTCATCCTAAAAACCCAACTGAATATTGATTTTAAATTTTGAATTTTTACTTTTAGAGATAATGGTAAATTATCTGCAAAAGTAAGAACTTTAAAATGATAATTTCCTATGTGAGAACTACACTAGTTATTTCCTGTACTTTCTGTAGTTACACTTAAGGAACTTATGTTCATATAAAAGCAGCTGCTCTAGGTGCTAAAAACCTTGGGTAATTACAGTGGTTTTGTTCGGATTCTCTAATGATGTCCACTTCTTTTTCCCCATGGCACAAAGCTGTCTTTTGCTGACAACTCTTAGGATGGATGTCAGTGACCTTATGTATGGCATGAGAGATTTTTCCCCTATAGCATAGGGTTTGATGTCAGTAGCTTTTGGACAATGTCAGTGAACAAAATAATGAAAAAATTAAAGCCGAATATAGAGATGCCAACCGCAGGAATACATACACAAAAATGAGTTAATATTCTGATGCTAGGCTTCAAGGTGTCCTTTGACTAAGCCTTCAGAAGATTATTTAAAATGAACCACAAAATGCACATTTCAAATATATCCCGGGAAATGTGTATATTCAGAATGCCAAGAAGCTGTGTCCAGACATTTTTAATTGTTTGTGTCTTCATGGTGGAAGTAAACAACTTAAGATTTATTCTTACTCCTTGGATATCTTCACTCTATAGGAGGAAAAAGCAACTTTTGGTATAAACCAACTGCTGGAACTCAGTGAATGGTTTGCATTCCTTCTCCAGAATACTTTTTGTGCTCTTCTTCATTTGTTCTATAAACATACAGTAGGTGCCTGCTGTGTGCCAAGCACTGGGCTGGGCTCTGGGTAACCCTGAAGTCAATAAATAAAAATTCCTTGCTCTCAAAGACACTCAGTCTAATAAGGGATATGGTGATATACAATACCAAGGTTATATTAATCAAGTTTCCTCACCAACCATTCTCTTTTAAATTATGTGAAACAAATTCTAGTGAGATAATCACCACAGTTAAAATATCAAATAAGATCATAGGGTTTATAACAAAACTTAAAGAGTATGTTAGGGCTTTAAACAAAACCACTTTCAGCTTCTTCAGCTATTTCTACACACATTTGTGTCCACATTTCTAAATAACAATGACTATTTTTGATTTTTAAATCTTATTTATATACTAAATTTCTACTGTGAAAGATGATTCTCATAAGTACTACCTCTGACCCATACTACACTTCCCTTCTCCCTCTATGTTAATAGAGTTATACAACGTTGTTAATTAATTTTCAATAACTGTGTTCTTCTTCTTCTTTGAGACAGGGTCTCACTCTGTCACCCAGGCTGGAGTGCAGTGCTACGATCATGGCTCACTGCATCCTTGACCTCACAGGCTCAAGCGATCCTCCCACTTAAGCCTCCTGAATAGTTGGGACTACAGGCATGTGCCACCATGCCTGCCTAATGTAAATGTATTTTTTGTAAAGATAAGGTTTCACCATCTTGCCCAGGCTGGTCTCGAACTCCTAAGCTCAATGAATCCTCCTGCCTCAGCCTCCCAAAGTGCTGGGATTATAGGCGTGAGCCACTGCACCTGGCTAATTTTCAGTGACTATATTAGTAAGCTCAATTAAGTATTATTCACAGCTAAACTACATAGTACACTAGGATTGCTTCTTATTTTCCCTAGAGTCAAAATTGCCTAATTATTTATTTGCTTGGTTTTCTATGTACTTACCACAATTCAGTCTGTTGCAACATGGGTTGGGTGCCTTCTAGCCTACTGTACAGCTGCGGTCCTAGGACTTACCTTCACTTCTGTGAATTTCCTTAGCTTTTTTACTGTTTTCTAGATACCATGTCTTCCCTTTTCTAGTTTGCTCTCCTGTTTAGGTGGAATACTTAATTTTTATGGGTTGTGTTTTTTTGTGTTCTTTTAAAGAAATCTTTATTTTTTTCTAGAAGTTTTATATTTTAGCAGTTAAATTTAGACATGGTCCATTTTGAGTAAATTTTTGTGCATGGGGTAAAGGGTAAAAGTTCACTTTTCCTACTTGGATATCCAGTCGTTCCATCATTTGTTGAAAACATTATCCTTTCTTCCATTGAAATACTGGAACTTTTGGCTGGGCACAGTGGCTCACACCTGTAATTCTGTCATTTGGTAGGCTGAGGTGGGTGGATCACTTGAGGTTAGGAGTTCAAGACCAGCCTGGCCAACTTGGTGAAACCCCATCTCTATTTTTAAAAAAATACAAAAATTAGCTGGGTATTGTGGCACATGCCTGTAATCCCATCTACTCGGGAGGCTGAGGCAGGAGAATTGCTTGAACCCAGGAGCGGAGGTTGCAGTGAGCTGAGATTGTGCCACTGTACTCCAGCCTAGGCAACAGAGTGAGACTCTGTGTCAAAAAAAAAAAAAAAAAAAAAGAAAGAAAGAAAGAAAGAAAAGAAAAGAAAAAGAAATATTGGAACTTTTCTTAAGAATCAGTTGACCATATGTGTGAGTTTACTTATAAATTTTTCTGTTTCCTTGATCTTTATGTCCACCCTGTCAATGCCACATTCCCTTGATTACTGTAACTTTAAAGTTGTGAAATCAGGTAGAGTAAGTTCTCCAAATGTATTTTATTTTATTTATTGTAATTTCCTTTCAATTTTGTTGTGAACCTAAAATTAATCTAAAGAATAAAGTCTATTAAAATAAAAAAATCAAAACCAGAAAAAAGAATACAGTCTGCTAATACATGAAAATGGTACTTCTCTCCATTTATGTAGATCTTTAATTTCTTCCAAATTTTGTGTTTTCATTATACAGCTCTTGCACATATTTTAAAAAATTTACCCCTAAGTATTTTATGTATCTTGATGAAGTTATAAATGCCATTTAAAAATTTTTCATTTCTAGTTGGTCATTGCTAGTAAATGGAAATGCAGTTACATTTTGCATATTGACCTTGCTAAAAGCACTCCATAAGTTCTAATAGCTTTTTGTGGATTTCTCATCCTTTTATATGTACCCTATCACGTAGTCTGCAAATAAAAAATATTTTGCTTTTTCCTTTTTAAGTAATGCCATTTGTTTCATTTTTTGGTCCTATTGCACTAGCTAAGACTTCTAGTGTAAGGCTGAATAAATATAGTACAGCAAACATCCTTCCTTTATTCTTAATCTTAGGAAAAGCATTCAGGCTTTCATCATTAAGTATGTTGTTATATAGATTATATATATATGCTTGTTATCAGGTTAAGTTACTTTCTATTTACAGTTTGTTGATAATTTTTAAAACAATAAATGGTGCTGACTATAATGCATTTTGTGCATCAGTTGAGATGATCATATAATATTTCTCCTTTATTCTGTTTGGTAAATTATATTGATTTATTTCTGAATGCCAAAACAATCTTGCATTCCTGAGATAAGCCTCACCTGGTCATTGTGTGTTATCTTTTTATATATTGCTGGATTTGATTTGCTAATATATTAGTAGGGATTTTTGCTTCTCTGTTCACGGGGTATATTGCTCTGTAGTGTTCTTGTAATATTGCTGGTTTGATAAGATGAGTTGGGAAGTAGTCCCTGTTTCTCTGTTTTCTTTCTTTTTTTGTTTTTCTTTCTTTCTGAGACAGGGTCTCACTTTGTTTTCTCCTGCTGGCTGGAGTGTAGTGGTGTGATGTCAGCTCATGGCAGCCTCTACTTCCTAGGTTCATGTGATCCTCCCACCTCAGCCTCCTGAGTAGCTGTGACTACAGTTTGGCACCACCATGCCTGGCTAATTTTTTTTATTTTTTGAGACGGAGTCTCACTCTGTCACCCAGACTGAAGTGTAGTGGCATGATTTTGGCTCACTGCAAACTCTGCCTCCTGGGTTCAAGTGATTCTTCTGCCTCAGCCTCCCAAGCAGCTGGGACCATAGGCACATGCCACCATGCCCAGCTAATTTTTATATTTTTAGTAGAGACAGGATTTCACCATGTTGGCCAGGACGGTCTTGATCTCCTGACCTCATGATCCACCTGGCCTCCCAAAGTACTGGGATTACAGGTGTGAGCCACCGTGCCTGCCCTTAATTTGCATTTATTTTCCTTGCTGCTTGAAGTATAAGATTAGAGCATCATTTTAATTTTTCTTCGTCTTAAATTTAGTCATTATTGTTCGTATTTTTCCCTCATTTTCTTGTCATTTTATAATTTTTCTTCTTTTCTACTATAAGTGTTCAAAACCATAATGTTTCCTCTAAGCACTAATTTATTATATTTCACAAATTTTGAAATGTTTTGTTTTCATTTTCCTTCCATTCAAGTATTTTCTAATTTTCTTTGTGATTTGTATGGACTTTGTTTTATTTCATATGGATTATCATTGATAATTCTGCTTTTTTGAAACAGAGTCTCACTCTATTGCCCAGGCTGGAGTGCAGTGGTGTGATCTCAGTCACTGCAGCCTCCACCTTTGAGGCTCAAGCGATCCTCCCAACTCAGCCTCTGGAGTAGCTGGAACTACAGGTGTGCACCACCATGCCTGGCTAATTTTGTAATTTAGTGGAGAAAGGGTTTCACCATGTTGCCCAGGCTGGTCTCAAACTCTGGGGCTTAAAAAATCCACCTGCCTCAGCCTCCCAAAGTGTTGGTATTATGGGCATGAGCCACTGCTTCTAGCTCATGATATTCTAACTCCTATTATAAGGTGGAATGTTCTATAAGAGTAAATTAGATCAAATTGGTTGGTATACCTATCTTTTATATCATTACTGGTTTACTATCCATTGGTTCTATCAATCAATGAGAGACAAATGTTGAAATCTCTTATAATTATGGATTTGTCCATTTCTCCTTTTACTTCTGTGAATTTTTACTTCATGTAGTTTGTAATTCTAAAGAGCATAACTTTGAGGCTTGTTATGTTTTGTTGAAGGATTGGCACTTTTTATCATTATAAACTTTCCTTTTATATCTCTGGTAATATTTCTTGTCCTAGAATCTATTTTATTTTATATTAATATAGCTGTCTCATTTTTCATATTATTTGTTTTCAATATATATTTTTCATAATTTTATTTTTAACTCATATATCTTTATATATAAAGTGTGTTTCTTCCAGAGAGTATCATTTGATTTTTTTTTTTAAAGCATAAATAAGACCCAAGCTGGTCTTGAACTCCTGGGCTCAAGTGATCCTCCCACTTTGGCCTCCTAAAGTGCTGACATTACAGGTGTCGCCATGCCCAGCTAAGATTGGATTTAAAAAAAAAAAATCCAGTCCTACTATCTCTGCCTTTTAATTGAACATTTAAACAATGTATATTAACATAATTAATATTAATATATAATTATTGATATTGGCTGAGTTTAAGATTACTATCTTGCTATTTGTCTTCTCTGTTCTTGATTCCCTTTTTCTTTTCTTGTCCCCTACTTTATTTTGGCATTTGAGTTTCTCTTCATTATTGGCTTATTCGTTGTAAACATCTTTGACTATATTTTAGTGGTTGCTTAGGGTTTAAAACAATCATTTTTAAATATGTACAGGCTACTGTCAAGTAACATGGTACTACTTCATGTATAATGTAAGAACTTTGCAACAATATACCACTATTTTCTCCACTCTTGTCATTTGTGCTCTTGTTACCGTATATTTTACTTTTACATGTCATAAACCCCATGATATATGGTTATCATTTACTTTGCCTTCATTTTCTTGCATGTGTGATTGCATGCATCAGTGGTCTCAGCTATACTGAGACTGTCGCAGGAAGTTCGCTTTAGCCCAGGAAATTGAGGCTGCAGTGAGCTGTGATCACACTACTGCACTACAGACTGGCCAACATAGTAAGACCCTGTCTTAAAAAAAATTCTCTCAGGTTTTATATTTCTTTATTTTGCCTTCATTTTTTTGAAGGATGGCTTCACTGGATATACAATTCTAAGTTGACAAGGGTGATTTTCTTTTAGGATTTTAAAGATGTTTCATAATCTTCTGGCTTGCATGGCTTTTGACAAGAAACTTATAATAACTACTATCTTTCTATATACATAAAATGTCTTTTAAATTTCTTTTTCTTCTGGTAACTTAAGATATTATTATTATTATTATTATTTTGACAGAGTTTTGTTTTTGTCACCCAGGCTGAAGTGCAATGGCGCAATCTTGGCTCACTGCAACCTCTGCCTCCCAGGTTCAAGCTATTCTCCTGCCTCAGCCTCCTGAGTAGCTGGGACTACAGGAATGTGCCACTACACCTGGCTAATTTTGTATTCTTAGTAGAGATGGGGTTTCACCATGTAGGCCAGGCTAGTCACAAACTCCTGATCTCAGGTCATCTGCCTGCCTTGGCCTCCCAAAGTGCTGGGATTACAGGTGTGAGCCACTGCGTATGGCCACTTTTAAGATATTATTATCATTTTTTTTTTTTTTTTAGCCATTTTGCTGTAGTGTACCTTAGTGTAATTTTCTTTGGGATTTTCCTGTTTGGGTTTTGTTGAGCTTCATAGATCAAGGGTTAAAATTTTCATCAAATTTGGCAATTTTGGGGCCACTTTTTTGTTGTTCTGTTTGTTTTGTTTTGAGATAGGGGCTCGCTCTTTTACCCTCATTTTTGTTTGTTTGGTTTTGTTTTTTTCAGTTTTTTTTTTTCTTTCCATGCTTTACTTTGGGTAGTTCTAATGGTATGTCTTTAAGTTCACTGATCTTTTCTTGTACAATGGCTAATCTACTTTTAATCCTATCCAATGAATTTTTTATTTTAGAAATATTTTTAGCCAGGCGCAATGGCTCATGCCTGTAATCCCAGCACTTAGGCGGGTGGATCACCTGAGGTCAGGAGGTTGAGACCAGCCTGGCCCATGTGGTGAAACCTGCCTCTACTAAAAATACAAAAAAAAAAAAAAAAAAAAATTAGCTAGGCATGGTGGCAGGCACCTGTAATCTCAGGTACTTGTGAGGCTGAGGCAGGAGAATCCCTTGAACTTGGGAGGCGGCGGTTGCAGTGTGCCAAGATTGTGCCATTGCACTCCAGCCAGGGCAACCAGAGCAAAACTCCATCTCAAAATAAATAAATAAATAAATATATTTTATATATGTAATATAAACGTATATATATATTATATATAATAAATATTTTTTATTTTATATATATAAATATTTTATATATATAATAAATATAATATATAATATGTATATATATATATAAGCTCTAGGAGTTATGTTTTCCCCACACTTTCCATTTCTCCTCCCTTTCTGTTCATGATTTCTTTAAATTATAGAGTATATTTATAATTGTTTTTAAAAAAAAGTCCTGGGTGGATGTGGCGGCTCAGCCTGTAATCCCAGCACTTTGGGAGGCTGAGGTGGGCGGATAACCTGAGGTCAGGAGTTCGAGACCAGCCTGGTCCACTTGGTGACACCTCATCTCTTAAAAAAAGAAAGAAAAAAGAAAAAAAAGTCTCATCGCCTAATTCTATCCTTCATGTCATTTCTGGATATTTTTTTTCTTGACTGATTTTTCTCTGGTTATGATGTACATGTTCTTCTTTTTTTTTTTTTTCACAAGACTGCCTCTGAAAGCAACATTTTTATAGTTCTTGTTTGCTGTTCCCCTCCCTGCAGTGTTGTCAATATTCATTTTTTTAAAAAATTTTTTAATGCATTTTAGGTTTTGGGGTACATGTGAAGAACATACAATATTGTTGCATAGGTACACACATGGCAGTGTGATTTGTTGCCTTCCTCCCCTTCACCTATATCTGGCATTTCTCCCCATGCTATCTCCCCCCAACTCCCCACCCCCGCTGTCCCTCCCCTATTTCCCCCCAACTTTTGTTCTTAAATTCCTAACATGATTCTTTACCCATACTCTTTCCCCAATAATGCCATACTCTCCAACACTCTAGGCCTTTCTTATATAATTTCATCTGCCCCTAGTGTCATTGTTTCCAATCAAATCCCTACTCACATTGAAGGATATTAAATGGCATCACATTCAATAAATCTTTCCTGATCAAAGTCAGCTATCTCCAATCAAGATCAACACTCCTCTATCCTCATTTGCAACCTCTTAAAGTAGTTATTTCATTTTGTACATCATGACTAGTTGCTGAAATACTTACGTTGCTTGTTAGCTTGTATATTTCTGAAATTCTGATCGTCTTATTTCTTTGTGTATGTACCATAAGGTTCACAGGTATCTTCTGCATAGAAGTTGTGAGGAAGAGTTAAGTAATTGCTATCTGAGCACAATACTGAGAGGTGGGATGAACTAGAATATCCATCTCGTTGTTCTAACCCTATAAAAGGAACACTTGAAATTTAAAGCTGATGGAAGCCTGAGCCACCCATCTTGGACAGCTGGTGTGGTAACATATTAAAGAAACTTCAGTTGGGTGCAGTAGCTCGTACCTGTAATCTCAGCACATTGCGAGGCCCAGGCGGGAGGATTGCTTGAACCTAGGAGTTCAAAACCAGCCTGGGCAACAGAGAGAGACATCGTCTCTACAAAAAAAAAATTTTTTTTAAATAAGAAGCTGGTTTTGGTAGTGCACACCTGTAGTCCCCACTAGTTAGGAGGCCAAGGCAGGAGGATAGTTTGAGCCCAGGAGTTTGAGGCTGCAGTGAGCTATCATCATGACACTGCACTCCAGCCTGAGCAATAGAGCAAGATCCTCTCTCTAAAAAGAAATAAAAATAAAAAATAAAGAAATAAGTGCTTTTTAACACAGCAAACAGTGAGTTCCATTTTTCTCAAAAGGGTAAGAGAAAAGCCAACCTAACAGAAGAAACAGGCTTTTTAAGATGTGACTTTAGATTGTGTTCTCTTAAAAACGGTGAGTGCTTGTTAGGTAACCAGTGAGGAAATTGACTGTAGCTCTCACGGTGGGGAGACTGAACAGCCACTTTACCCATCCAGGGGTCTGGAGCTCATCCCTCCCCTCCAGAGCTGACTGAATAAATAGCAGTGCCCCAGAGAACAATTTGTCAAAGCCTGAGGACCTCAAGCTTTCAAGCCTCAAAAAAGGTTTCTCTGGATAGGGCTTCCTGCTCCTTACATGGAAGGAATTTCCCCAGCAACAGGATGGGGCCTTTAATAGCAGTGCAGAGATGGAGAGAAGAAAGGATGGAAGGGTGGATCTCCAGGAGACATCTTTCCTTTAAAGCCCAGGTCAGGACGGACCTCTCCTCAGGTGAAACAAAAGAATGTGGATAGAGCCATAGCCAGCACTTCTCACACTGCTTTGTGGATAGATCCTGAGATCTGACCCTCCCATGGGAAAAAGCAACAAGAACACAAGAGTTACCGTAGTCACTGAGGCTCCACTTTGTTTGGCCAAGTGGAGACTGACAGGCCAATAGGTCGGTCAGAGACAGAGTTGGAGAGGACTTTGCCCCCAAGTGGGTGACCAGAAGGATCCTATCTGGTAATGGCAGTAATGAGGAGACTCACAGCCCACAGAAGCAGGGAACACGAAGAGCCACAGAGATGGCAATGGTGGAGTCCCTGATTATGCCATACATCAGCAGAGAACAGCCTGAACAATTTAACAGAATAGGCCTCATCATTCTCTGGTGAGGGAGACTAAGGATTCTGATTTAGGTTGCCACAGTTAGATTCTTTGCTGAAATAAACCATTTGTGTAATGAGAGAAGGCAAAAAATATCTGTGTGGAGGTCATATTGAAAAGCGCGTTGCAGACCATCTGATCCCCCTTTCCAGCCTGCTAGTGCCAGAGCGTTGATCCTCAGCTGGGTTAAGTTTTCCAGGGGACGTCACAGGCTGCACTATATGAAGCTGGACTCCAAAGGCACCTTTTTAGAAGCTCAGTTCAAAGCCAAGCAGGTGCCCAAACTCACCCTCAATCTGAAGGGGCTAGGCAATAAGAAATGTAGGGATAAGGCACAGGACAGAAGGTTTGAAGTGCCGAATGGGGGATGCTCTGAGCCAAAGCATATACTTTGTTTTTCCAGTGAGCCAGGAGCTCTGGAATCTGGTTAGAGAGAAAACTCAGTGGAACTGACTTAGTCTGAAAAAAATGCTTGCCTAGGGAATTTGGACTGTATTCTATTAGCAGTAGAGAGTTGTCGACATTGCTTGTTGTATTGTGTTTTGTTTTTCTTTAGCAGAAAGAAGTAGTATTGAGAGAAATTTTTCTGGAAAAAATATACAGAATGGAGTGGAAAATAGAAAAACAAGGTTGAAATTGCATGAGATGAAATGGACTGAATTAGGGAATGACAATGGGACTAAAAAGAAATAGGAGTGTGTGTGTGTGTGTGTGTGTGTGTGTGTGTGTGTGTGTGTGTGAAAATACAAATGAAGAATCAGCAGGTCTTCATATCTGACTAAACATGAAGAGAAAGATATGTTTCAAATATGACTCAGGGTTCAAGTCTGAGTGAAGACAAAAATCTTGGCACCAGTTAGGAGTAAGAGTAGTTGGTGTTTCTATCATCTCCTTCTTCAAGTTTACCCTAAGCATATGTTGGTGGGAACAGCTCATTTTATGAAAGTTGATAAGCTTAAAATTTTTGAATCAGACCATTTAAGCAGGGAAAAAGAAAGAATGAAATTTTTTCTTAATTACAAAATTCTTCTGACTAGATAAGGAAGATTATATAAGTAGAGCCCAACCAAGATATATCATTCATCCAAGCCAATATTACTTAAACACCGTTTCATATGTTAAGAGGGAAAAATGAATTTTTATTAACAAAAGTTGTATACTTTTTTATGTTCAAAAGAATTGATTTGTTATTTGAACTGTAGCGTAAGATCTTCACATTTCAGTTTTTCCATCACTCATGTCAATATCAACCAAATTTTGCTTGCCTGAATTGATTGGCATTTACTTCATTTAGAAAAGAACACTGTTCTGATTTCAATCAACTTTCATTTACAGAGTTGTATAAGTAATTATTTGACCCAACAGATATCCAACACTGCTTTATTTGATTTTTCTATGTCATAATCAGGAAATAAAACATATATTGTATAGGAAACTTGTTTTTTAGACAGAGTTTTGCTCTGTCACCCAGGCTGGGGTACAGTGGCTCAATTGTGGCTCACTGCAGCATTCAACTCCTGAGCTCAAGTGATCCTCCCACCTCAACCTCCCGAATAACTGAGACTACAGGCACCTGCCACCACACTAATCTGATTTTTATTTTGTAGAGACAGGAGTTTGTCATGTTGCCAAGGCTCTTGGAACTCTTGGACTTAATCAGTGTTTCCACCTCAGCCTCCCAAAGCACTGGGATTGTGGGTATGAGCCACCATGCCTGGCCTGTAAAGGAAACTTTTGGAGAAACAGGAAAAAGTGCATTCATTTAGTGCTTTACTCCTGTAGCCCAAAGTCAAAATTTTAAAAAGTGGCAAAAATTATTTCATTTTTCTATAGATTTTTTTCCCTAACTCAGTCTTCTTTTGCAGTTTTTGTTTGTTTGTTTGTTTTTTGTTTGTTTGTTTATTTTTTCTGGAGTAGGAAACTTCTTGGGAGTTCTATTACAGGTTTAAATTTTAGACTAAAGCAAATTACCTATTTTGTGTAAATGGCACAGTGTCATAATTGTAGCTGGTTGAGACTTCAGAAGGCTGTCAGCTGAGCTCACATGATATGGTTAGGCTCTGTGTCCCCACCCAAATCTCATCATGTAGCTCCCATAATTCCCAGGTGTTGTGGAAGGGACTTGTGGGGTCCCTTCATTGAATCATGGGGGTGGGTTTTTCCCATGCTGTTCTCTGATAGAGAATAAGTCTCACAAGATCTGATGGTTTTAAAAATGGGAGTTTCCCTGCACAAGCTCTCTCTCTTGCCTGCCGCCATCCATGTAAGACATGACTTGCTCCTCCTTGCCTTCTGCTGTGATTGTGAGGACTCCCCAGCTATGTGGAACTGTAAGTCCATTAAACATTTCTTTTGTAAATTGCCTAGTCTTGGATATGTCTTTATTAGCAGTGTGAAAATGGACTAATATATCATGATTGACACCTAACTTATAGTTGCAGTATGCAACATGCATGTATATGTTGAAAGATACTCCTCAGAGATTTTTGTTTGATATTTCTTCTCAAGAACACAAAAGAGCAGGACAGCTAATGTTTTTCCCATTCTGAAAGAAATTCATTAACTAGCACAATACTCTCAATTTGTTATGGTGTGTCCATATGAATTCTTATGGACTGGAGGCTATTTACCTTTTAAACCAGCTCTGAGTTTAAAATAATTTCTTTTGTGGGAAATCCTCAAAAATTAAACAGTTAGGTGGTTTCTTTCAGAGAACTTTGTTAGGAAATTACATGAATATGTGGCCTATCCACTACCGGTGAGGCCATTAGTCACCAGTTAAGCTGAAGGAGGAGATTTCTCTTCTGTTCTGTAGTTTACATGGCTAAAACCAGTTTCTTCTCTCTGTCTCTAAGAAACTACATTTGTAACTCAGTTAATCTTTTAGTCCCTGATAGTAGGAAATCCATAAAATGCAGAGATCAAGAAAGTTCCTTCAGTAAACAGTATTGTAGTGAATTAGTTTGCTATGGCTGCTGAAACTAAGTACCACAGATTGGGTGACTTAGAAACTTGCTTTCTCACAGTTCTAGAGACTAGAAGTCTGCGATCAAGGTGTCAGCAGTGTTGGTTCTTTCTTAAGAAAGGGGTGAGGGAAAGGTCAGTTCCAGGCCTCTTTCCTTGACTTATAGATGGTCTTCTCCTTGTGTCTTTACATTGCCTTCTCTCTGTATGTATCTATGTACAAATTGTCTCATCTTCTAAGGATATCAGTTGTATTGAATTAAGGCCCATCCTAATGACCTCATTTTGAATTGATCATCTCTTTAAAGACCCTATCTCCAAATATAATCATATTCTGAGGTCCTTGGAGTTAGGACTTTAATATATGAATTTGGAGAGGGACACAATTGAGCCTATAACATTGGGACACAAGGTTTGTGGATTTTAAATATCTACTCATGTTTAGTCCCTGTTTGAGTTAGTGCAGGATCTTGTTCTGTAGGGCAAAATGAGTCCTAAATGTGTCCCCACACCACAATGGCACTGCCAGGCATGCACCCTAGCCTTTCTTCTACCTTTTACTTCAGCTCCACTTGGTCTCATCAGCTCCTCACAAGGCTGCTGGGAGGAGAAGTCTTCCTGGGGCCACCAGCCTCCAGGACCTCTAGAATCCTGGTCCAGGGTGCAGGGCCTGTACCCATGGCTGCTGTTCCTGGGGGTGCTCCCAACCACATCTGTCACCTGAGCTCCTGAATCAGCTTGGCCTGTCCTCAAGCCTCACAAAGTTCTCTGAATAACTCATCCAGCTCCAGACCCCAACCCCTTACTGCACAGAGGACCCCAAACCTGCCTAGACTTGGTGAAAAGACTCCATTCTGCCCTGTCTAGCCTCTCCTTCCTCTACCACAGCCTGTCCATCCTACACAACACCCTCTTTCCTCTCAAGTGCAAGACAGAGATTTTAATCCTGAGCAGTGGAGACAAGTAACCTCAGTATGTGAAGGTATGTTGGGGTAGGGGGTGGGGACAGTATGGGTGGGCAGGGCCATGCTGTGTGGTGAGGAGTGTTTGGCATGTTTGCAGGTATAAAAGGTAATTCAAGAACAGAATTTAATTTTTCAGCACAAACTCTGAATGATCAGCCTGTAGCTGTGTAGGGAAGGGAGGCTCCCCTTTAAGGTTCCTTTTTGTCTGGGCCTGAGAATTAAATTCACACAAGACGGATCAACTGGAGAAAAGCATACAAATGAATGTAATACATGCTTTACATGGCACGGAAGCTCTGTAATGAAATGAAGACCCAAAGAAGAAATTAGAGTCAGTTACTTATATACTGAATTGGACAAAGGATTGGACAAAGCAAGTAGTGAAGAAGCAACTAGATTTCTGGGAAGACTTAAAAAATAAGAGTTATTTTAACAAGGTCTGTACAGAATTCTGTTGATCTCAACTTTTCACCCTTGATAAGAATGTCGCCTTCTCATATAGGAAGGGTTTCTTTCACGTGGGAGTTTCATCTCCTGCTTTTAAAAAACAGAAAAGAAGTCAGAATGATCTACTTGCACCTGCTGATTTTCAAGTGCCTTTAGTTCAAAACAGTCAACATGGGAGAGTGGCATATTTTTAACTCCTTCACCATCTATAGATGTAGTGAAATAAAGAGAATCACAGAATCCGAAATAGAGTTACAGGAAATCCTAGAGATACTTTTACCAGTATCTTTAGAGTTTAAGTAAAGAAACTGGGACACAGAAATATTGTGTCTAAGTTTACATCATAGTTTATAAAAGATTAAATACTCTAAGTCTAAAAGCTAAGATGTGTAATGGGTGACTGATACTACAAATTAAAACTGTGGAAAGAGTTCCATATGCAGTTGCACTGGGGCCGGGCATGGTGGCTCATGCCTGTAATTCCAGCACTTTGGGAGGCCAAGGTGGGCGGATCGCTTGAGCCCAGGAATTTGAGATCAGCCTGGGCAACATGGTAAAACCCACTCTCTACAAAAAATATAAAAAATTAGCTGGGTATGGTGGTACACGCCTGTAGTCCCAGGTACTCAGGAAGCTGAGGTGGGAGGATCACTTGAGCCTGCAAAGTTGAGGCTGCCATGAGCCATGATTGCACCACTGAACTCCAGCCTGGGTGACAGAGTGAGACCCTGTCTCAAGAAAAGAAAAGAAGCTGTATGTACATTGGAGTATCTGTCCAGTTCATAGAGTCTTCCTTAAAGTTCCCTCTTCCCATGCCCAAAGTGGCTGAATCTCTATTCCACTTTCCACAGTTGGCTGAACTGGACTGGACACCTTACCCAGGGTAAGTCAACCAGAGTCCCTTCTCAGGGAATTTGGAATTAGAGTTGGAGATAGACAGTGGCAATTGATGTAGCTAGACCCAGTGACAAGGTCAGATTCCCCACTGTCCAGTGGTACCGAAGCATGGGGCAGTGGCACTGTTTCCCCATAGCACTAACCCTGCTCTGGGATGAGGCCCACCCTCTGTTGGGGAAGGCTTAGGAACGTTTTGCTCTTTTCAAAAGGCTGCTTGTCCACAATGGCCTGAGCAGATGAGATACACTAAGTCCTGAGTCCAGGAAGCCCTTTTGTGCTGGATGGGCCAAGGGGATGTGCTGGCTGCTGCTTGTGGAAGAACTTCTACGGGTCACAGAGCAACAAAACCCAGCTAACTGTGGCACCTTGGCAAAAAGGAGCAGGTGCAGCGTGGGCTCACTCCATGGGTGTTCCTTCATCTGCATGTCTGGCTAGGCTCTTCCGTGTGGCTCCCAGCCCTGGGGAGTGAGGTACTCACAGTCTCTGGGTGGCAACTCTGCCTCTATCCATATGGCTCCCCCGAGATGCTGTTCCTTTATCCCCGGGGCCCCACTGACCTCACCTTTCCTACCCCCGGGCAGAGGGTCACAGTCAGGTCCTCTTGCAGCCTCTTTCCAGTGTATAATTGTTAGGACAGAAATTGTATACCTTGTTTCCTTCAAGGTTTTTCCTTCTAATTCACAATCCTTTCTTTCAACAAAACCCACTTCATTCCTTAAATCAAAAATTTTGGCTTTCAGAATAATTGTTTCTGACAGGTTCTTAGAAAAGAGCATGTTTTGGCCATGTGCAGTGGCTCATGCCTGTAAACCCAGCACTTTGGGAGGCCAAGGTGGGTGGATCACTTGAGGTCAGGAGTTTGAGACCAGCGTGGGCAACATAGTGAAACCTCATCTCTACTAAAAATACAAAAATTAGCAGGGCCTGATGACCCATGCCTGTAGTTCTTGCTACTCAGGAGGCCAAGGCAGGAGAATCACTTGAACCCAGGAGGCAGAGGTTGCAGTGAGGCAAGATCGCACCACCGCACTCTAGTCTGGGCGACAGAGGGAAACTTTGTTTCGGGAAAAAAAGAAAAAGAAAAGCCTATTTCATAACACCCCACCCTCACCTCGCCAACAACAACAACAAAAAAGCATTGACTGTTTCTTTATTTTTGCATACCTGCTAGAACCACTCTAATTCTCCTTAAGTCAATGTGGATGACTCTGGGTGAGCAAAAGGAAGTGCAAAATAGAAATACACACACACACACACACACACACACACATTAATATTTTAAGAAATTACTCTGCTATGTGAGTAAACTCACTATTGTTGGCAGTCATATTCCACCTTATAAATTAGGGAGAGGGTATAAGCCAGTTTGCAGAGATGATCATGAAGCTGACTCACAAAGACAAACAGAGGAGCCAGCGAGGCCAGGAATAGTGGCTCATGCCTGTAATCCTAGAACTTTGGAAGGCTAAAGTGGGTGGATTGCTTGAGCTCAGGAGTTTGAGACCTGCCTTGGCAACATGGTGAGACCCCTGTCTCTACAAAAAAATACAAAAATCAGCCCGGCATGGTGGTGTGTGCCTGTATTCCTAGCTACTTGGGAGGATGAGGTGGGAGAAACCCCTGAGCCGGGGAGGTCAAGGCTGTAGTGAGTGGAGATCATGCCATGACCCTGCAGCCTGGGCGACAGAGTTCGACCCCCTCACAAAACAAAACAAAAACAAAACAGAGGAAACAGTGGAAAGAGGACTGTCTGGGTTCCTGACACTTTTAAAATTCCCAGTTTTAGTCTAAGTAGAGCTGTCCTTTATCCCCATATCCTTAAACATCATTCTGTTCTTAAAATAAATTTATAATTTTTCTTAAGCTAGCTCAAGGTTATACTTTTAGCAATCAAAACAGTGCTAATTAATGCAGTTTCATGGTTGCAAAGCTAAGCTACATTTCCCCAACTATCTTTAAAAATCCTATAGAGATTAACACGAATAGTTAAATGATCCTATAACTTTTGTTATAAAAGTTGATATTATTTATTGTCCCTTTAGTTAACATTTCCCTGATGAAGATTTCAGAATGTGGTTGCAACTTAATCTTAAATGTTGGTGTCCATCTGGGAAGAGATATGACCAAGATAGACTCTCTCCACCCCTCATGTTAAATGGTAGTTGCTAGGCTGTGGACGTCTTCTGCAGGTAAAGGCTTTCTCTCATTGTGTGTTGGGACCATGGAAGCAAGCATCAGAGGTCCGTACTTAGCTGGCTGCCACGATGCTCCTGATGCCATTGACTCTCTTTGATTCGAGGTCTGCTATATGCTAGGGAGGAAAGTAATTTCCTTCTCTATTATTTTCACTCTGCCCCAACACTTTCTTTTTAGGGAACCAGTGCAAGCCTCCTTCTTGGGAATTTTGCTCCCATGGCTCCTACTAATCACTAGCAGGCAGCGGTGCAGCCAAATTTCTCCCAGCTCACTGACACATACTCCTGCCCTAAATGGAGCAGTCATATTCTCCCTGCAGAGAACTTGGAATTGGGCTTTAGAGACTCTGGTCAGTTTTGGTTGGGGTCTGGATAGAAAGTCATTGTCAGGCTGAGCTGGGCAGCCATAAGCATCTTTTAGCAGACATTGCTGGTCTAGAGAGGCAAAGCAGGTGTGCAAAGGGAAGGGAGAATGGGAGAATGATAACCGCTCGACCTCTTAGAGAGGTATGCAGAGGACGACCTTGGCTTCTAAATTCCCCAGCTCCTTAGACTCCAGTTCCTCCTGAGGCTGGGCTGTACTTCCTGCCCTGGGGTTCCTTAAGGTATCCTTATATTCTTCTCAAAAACTTCCCTGTGCTTAAGTTCATTTGAATGGGCTCTTTGCCAGTCAATCACAGAGTCTTGCCGGTAGCTCACTATAGGGGTGAGTCTTTATATAATTGATAGAGTATGTGACTGTCACTTATTCGTGTGATTCTCAAAACAGGTAGCATTAAGGAAAAAAAGGAACATAATTTAAGTTTATTTCTTCCCTTTCCATGTTTCTCTTCAGAGTAGAAAAGGGTATTTGGATGTATTGGTTCTCCTTTTTAATATGAACAGATACTTTAGAATTAATTTTACAAAGTAGTAGTATATGACCTGGTGCAGTGTCTCATGCCTGTAATCCCAGCACTTTGGGAGGCCGAGGCAGGTGGATCATTTGAGGTCAGGAGTTCAAGATCAGCTTGGCCAGCATAGTGAAACCCCATCTCTAATAAAAATACAAAAATTAGCCAGGCAATAGTGATGTGCATCTGTAAGCCCAGCTACTTGGGAGGCTGAGGCAGGAGAACCGCTTGAGCCTAGGAGGTGGAGGTTGCCGAGAGCTGAGATCACACCACTACACTGCAGCCTGGGTGACAGAGTGAGAAAAAAAAAGTAGCAGTATATATTAGTTGTAGGTATAGATAAAAGAACTAAAAAATGATCAGTGCTTAAAATACAGGATGACATTCAGCAGTTCTGATTTTAAATAATATTGAGGCTATCAGATCCTTTCCCTCACAAATATCAGCTATTTGTGCAGTGACCCTGTGCTTAGTACTGTCAGCAAGTTCCTGGCATCTGTAGGAGTTGGGTTGAACTTTAATGAAGAAAAAAAAACTAACTGAAAATGGAATGTCATCTTTGTCCAAAGTACATATACACAGTTTGGCTGTAGCTTTCCTAGACAATTAAAGCTAGAAGAAATCAAATAGGGCTTCTTAACCTGGATTTTATTATGTTTTGGGCGAGGCTGTGGACCCACTGAAATTTATGCAAAAGTTGAGGCTTAAGTGCACTATTATAAGGAAAGGAGTAATATGCTTCATCAGCTAACCAACAGGCCACATGACACAAGAGTTAACAACCAGAGAAAGCCCAACCCCTCTTTAACAGAAAACTGAGGCACAGCAAAAATGCGACTTGATAAGTCACGCATAAATACAGTGGCCGAGCCAAAGACTAAAACTCACATGTCTGGAACACTATCCAGGGTTCTTCCACTACATGACAGTGCAGTGCCTTTTGGTGGTCAAATAAAAGCCTGTTTAAAGTGGGATTGTAACGAGTAGGCAAAGCATGCTCTTTAATGGCAAGACAAAGGTTGCTGACTCCAAGAATTTTTTTCCTCAGTAAATATTAGCAATAACTTAAACGTTTATAAGATTCATCTCATGGATTCTTGGAGATCTGCATGGAATCAGGTAAGAAACTATCTGCACCCCCTAAAAAGGCTGTGACAATTTTACAGCATCTTTATGTCTTGTGTATGCCACGATCTCACCACAATCTCAGGATTTGGAGGGCGTCTTTTATGATTCACACCTTACAAATGAAAAAACTGAAGGTCAAAAAGCTTTAATGACTTGCTTACAGGTTTCATCATCTGACGATGAAACTAGTTGTAAAATGAAGGTTTTTTTGACCCCCTCCCCCATTCTTTGATCTGTAGCACATGGCCTTGAACTTCCAAAATGTACTTCTCTGGATAAGAAAAATGCAGCTATAGATATGGGGATATAAAATGATTTGATGGTAGTCAAATAGTGGATAAGCCAAGACTCAAAGTCCTGTTTCCTAAATTATCTGTAACCTCTAATAGTGAAAAGTTTGTGTTTTTATTGTTGTTGTTTGTTAAGTGATAAAAATCTCACCTAGCAGAGAATGGTGCTGCAGGAAAACAAACCCTGGACTAGGGATACGGGGACCTGGGGTCTCTGGCTGTGTCACTTGTTGACTGTGTGAGACCTCTGACAAGTCATTAACAGCTGGGCCTGGATTCGCTTTGGGAAATGGGGCAGGTGACCTCAACATTCTACTCTTTCAATAGGATGAGCTTTTTCGATTCTTCTGTGTGTGTATCATAGCCCACATGATAATGTGGAAGAAATGGCATTCTGGTACCCTGTCTGCAGTAAAACAAACAAAATGGACATATTGTGAGATATTTTTGAGAGAATTAAGTGTATTTTGAAAGCCATTTTTATTAAGTTAAAGGTAGCAAACTACAAAGGATGAGAAGAATTAGTCTAATTTCTTTAACTCAGAAGTCTTTATAAGTTAATTACCTTGTACCTTAGTTCAAAAATAGTATATCGTAGGCTACTAAAATTTTAAAATTTGATAGCTCTTTACTTCAAATTCCAATATTCTTTGAGTTTTAGCAGGTCTTTTCTTCCCCAAATATGTGGTTGAGCAAATATTGTTTTCTAGGCTTTGCCATGTATACATTCACTCTCTTTGATGGCAGAAGCTAGAAGCAGATGTAGTTTACTTTCATGGAAATAAAGTCATCAAATTTCATCATTTCCGTGAGATCAGGAAGAACATGTTTAGGTTGAACTACAGCTATTAAACTGTTCTGATCATAAGTCAAAGCTGCTCTTAAGAGGAGAAAAACAAGTATATTTTAGAGGCTTAAACATACTTCAAGTCCTTTTTAAAAATATATATATTTTTTTAGGGATGAGGTCTTGCTGTCACCCAGACTGGAGCGCAGTGGTGCCATCATAGCTCATTGCAGCCTTGAACTCCTAGCCTCACATCATCCCCTGCCTCAGCCTCCTGAATCGCTGGGATTACAGGCAAGATCTGAAACCACAGTTGAAGAGAAGCATAAGGCACGGCTAGTAGGAGGAGGAGCCGAGCTTCCATCTCTCTCTGGGCACATGATTGTCCAGGAACCTCCATGTGTTCAGCTACCTGGAAGCTCCTTCAGTCCTTTTTTTAAAAAAAAATCATTGGTGAATTGTTACTGTTGCCTTCTAAAAATTCACTTCATACTTTGATTTTTATTACGTATTTTTGAAGCCGTAATTACTTCAGATAAGCAGTGGTAAGATAAGCAAAGTGTTTTAAACCAAAGAAACACAGGTTATTATAAACAGCCAGCTATCAATGAGGGTGCCCTGGTATCATGGGTCAAGGGTCATTAGTATACTGCAGTTTGCTGACAGTATACTAATTTTACTGAAATTTATGGAAAACAAAGAAAATAAAAAACAGATGTTTTCTTTTACACTAATTTGCTCTGCTGTAAAGTTTAGGTGTTGCCTGATCAGTTGTTCTATGGGATTCTTCTTTGACCTTTTTAAGTACAGACAGTGCAAATGTGGCGTGCCTAGTAAGGTTGGATGTGTCAGAAAAATCTCTCCAACCTTCTGTGAATAAAGGAGGAATGTGATGTTTATTGAGGAATAGGAAACCCTTACATTTGAATAAAAGATACCATATAGTGAGTCTGTTACTCATTTTCATATCCTTCCTGTTTACTTCTGTCAATATGTTATGTTTTACTTGTAAAGTAAACTATTGCATCAATTATTCTTCCCAATTACCCTGCTTGGTAGCACTCTCTTAACATTCTTAAAGTTACCTGTAGCCTCTTTAATAATCCACTTCCACAGCCTGTTCTCACCCTGCTTGACTCCTCCCTAGTCTGGCATTCCCAATACCCTCTATCGTGTGGCTTCCTGGCTGGTCTCTAGGATGTTTCTGTCTCTCGGTGTCCTCCCATGTCTCTGACTGCTCTTTCTTGGGATCCTTAGTGGTTTTAGTTGTTGTTCCATCCGCCCCATATAGTTAATATTTCCCAGAGTCCTATCCTTACCCATCTTCTCTTTCATTTTCCTGCTCTCTCATTCACTCCCATGGCTTCCGCTGCCAATTATGAGACTCCAGTGACTATCAAATCTAAGATCCCAGTCTTGACCTGAATTCCTGGCTTTCCTGATCTCCAGACTTTTGTCTCCAAGTAAATCCTAGATAGATCCAGTAAAATAAACCGAAGCCCTCTCAAACTCCCCAAGTCCCAAACAGAACTCATTGTCTCCCTCACTGTGGAAGGCAGTCTAGCAGGTGGCCCCCAATGGCACCAATTTCCTGGTATGCATTCATGTCCTGGAGTGGAAGCAGAGAATGAGTCTGGGTAGTGGGCAGTTTATAATGCTTTATTATATTCTTTGCATTTGTTCAGAATAGTGCTGTTTTAGATTACAACTGTTTCAAGCTCAAAACTCATATCTTAATTTGTTCTTATGGTCACCTTGTCCTTAGATGTGCCTAAAAAATGTTAATGTGGATACTTTTTTGTTGCATTTAGGACACTCTTGAGTTTTTAAAAACATTTTCTCCACCTTTAAAAAAAAGACCTCTAATGGCCGGGCTCAATGGCTCACAACAGTAATCCCAGCACTTTGGGAGGCCAAGGTGGGAGGATTGCTTGAGCTCGGGAGTTCAAGACCAGTCTGAGCAATATAGTGAGACGTCATCTCTAAAAAACATTCAAAAAATTAGCCAGGTGTGGTGGTATGAGCATCTGCACTTCCAGTTGTTGAGTCTGGGGTTGCAATGAGCCATGGTTGCACCACTGTACCTTTCACCCTGGGTGACAGTGAGACCCTGCCTAAACTTGTATTTTTTAAATGCACAGTCTGATTTTCCCTTTTCATTACCAACAGAAACCAGAGCAGAAATAATACTTATCACCTGCAAATTGATTTCTTCTCTAGGTATCAATGAGTTCCTAAATCTCTTGGTGCAGTTTTTCCTTTCATAAAAAGAGGATAATGGTGCCAAATGTGTTGGTTTGTGAAAAGGATTAATTAGGTCACAACTAATGATAAAGATAATCTTGCAAGCTTTAAATAAAGGTGTTATTTCTAGAATTTTCCACTTAGTGCAAGAAAGGAGAATAGTCTAGAGTTCACAGTTTTAACATTGACTTGTCTCCTTTGCAGTTAATAAATAATTTGTGAGTGAAATTTGGAGATGCAAATTAACTTAAACCATGGTATGAAAGAAACCTAGCTAATTGTTTGTTTCCTTTATTTAATCCCTTCTTACTCCTTGCCCTCTAAATAACACATACAAAACACACCTCAATCCTTAATCATGAGGTTCTTTAAAGTTTCTTTAGGCCAGGCATGGTGTCTCCTGCCTGTAATCCAAGCACTTTGGGAGGCCAAAACAGGTGGATCAGCTGAGATCAGGAGTTTGAGACCAGCCTGGCCAACATGGTGAAACCTTGTCTCTACGAAAAATACAAAAATCAGCCAGGCATGTTGCCTGTAATCCCAGCTACCCAAGATACATCAGTATATCTATAATTAACTTTGCTCTCGAAGCTCTTTAGGAAAATGACTTTGAATTCTCAAAATTCCTCCACTCCAGCTTGGATCTTGTACACTCTCTTTGGTCTGTTGTTTCTTGCTGCCTGCAGGACAGCTCTACTCACATATAACAATGACCCCAGAACTGAACTGTCTGACACGAAGTATTATTGAATGCCATACTCTCTTTTCTTTCCTGAATTCTTTTTTTTTTTTTTTTTTGTGATGTCTCACTCTGTCGCCAGGCTGGAGTGCAGTGGTGTGATCTCGGCTCACTGAGAGCTCCAACTCCCTGGTCCAAGCTATTCTCCCACCTCAGCCTACAAATAGGATTACAGGCATGCACCACCATGCCCCGCTAATTTTAGTATTTTTAGTAGAGACGGGGTTTCACCATGTTGGCCAGGATGGCCTCGAACTCTTGACCTCATGATCATCCCACCTCAGCCTCCCAAAGTGCTGGGATTATAGGAATGAGTCACTGTGCCCAGACTCTTTCCTAAATTCTTTTTTGGAAAGTGATGCTACTATTCTTTTTTTTAGCGTCACAACCACTCATTTTTTTTCTCCAATTGGTCGGTATGATCTTTTCTCATGAGCTGGACAATTAATCTGTTACCAAGTTCTGCCACTTCATCATCAACAATTTCTCTCTTCCTTTATTAGATGTGTCTCTCAAAGGCAGTTCCTAACACTATGCCTGGGCATTTTTAAGCAGGTGGCTTGACAAATGCTTGCTTAATGAATGAATGATTGAATAATTGCATATCCTTCACTGTTGTTCCCTTTGGTCCTTATTGCCACTGCTCAAGTTTGACCACCTGAAGGGTGAATAACTGCGGCAGCTTCCTGGTCACTGGCTCCACATAACACAGCCAGAATTAAGCCCTTTGGGGGTATCCTGGAACAATTTATAAACCGTAAAAAAAATTAGCTGAGCATGGTAGTGCACACCTGTAGTCCCAGCCATTCAGGAGGCTGAGGTGAGAGGACTGCTTGGGCCCAGGAGGCAGAGGTTACAGTGAGCCAAGATTGCACCACTGCACTCGAGTCTGGGCAAGACCCCGTCTCAAAAAACAAAAACGAACAACACAACTTCTAATTGCTTCCCAAATTGAATGAGAACTCTGAGTTTCAAAGGATTTCATTCAGTAGGCACTCTTTTCTAGATGTTTTATCTCTAATTAAACTTTTATTTGAATTTTCTGCTTTAGTCCATTGCATTTTCCAGTGGTATATGGATGTGTCTTTTCTGCTTCCCAACTTGGGTTTTTCATACATGCTAATCCCAAAGCCAAGCAATTCCCTTTCACTTCTCCGCTTCAGTAACTGCCTTCAGAATGGCTTGATGTTTACTTCCTTTGGGAAGCCTCTGCTGCAATCTAGACAATAATCACCAGCTGATCGGTACACACATATGGACTATTCCTTTCTACATGTGTGTATTCAAGTCTTATCTATATTTTTAAAAGTGTTTACTGTGTAAAATGCTTACACAGAATGCAGACCACTCAGTTCAAAGGATATTTGACAGGGTAGGGTGCTCATGGACAAGTGATGGGCCCAAAGTTTTAAATTTTTTGCTTTGCAAGGCAGAAGTAGATCCTGTCCTTTAAATAAGGAACCATAGAAAAAGTGACTTCACTTATAAGCCAGCTGTCACATACCTGCGTAAAGTCTTAAGGAATGGAATCCTCTATTCTCACTTTTAAATATTAAAATATATTAAAATTGTTCTCTTTGAATAAATCTCATAACCTTTAATTAATTTCCCCTTTAATGTTAATTTTTTTAAGTGGAAATGCCTTTTATTATCCTAAGAATTGGAATATATCTATGTCTGTCATGCCCATCTCACTATAAAAATATTTCTGTTGCCTTCTCAACAATAAAAATCAGAAAGATGTGGTCCAATTTGAGAGTTAGCCAATTGCAAAAGAAACTCACACAGTCAATATGTATGAGCATTTTCTGATGATGGAAACATTGGTTGAATTCAGAAAGAAAATGAATGACGTAGTCCATTTTAACTGCTGATGAAAAACATGCTTACATTATGTTGTCAGGGATCTGGGGATGGAAAGTATATATATATGGGGGAAACATAACTAAAACGATGAGACTCTGGAGAGCCTACAGTGTAAGAACATGCTACCCAAAAAATCACTTTGTCTTCTGAAAAAGATAATAGCAGGGTATGGTGCGTGCTAGACCACAGATGTTTAGTTTAACAGTTCACAGTTGAAGATGGTAGGTAGTCCCAGAAAATTATAAAATGTCTCTGCTGAGACAGTTACCAGTAAGATTCCACCTACGTGTGCACTACTTATCTTCCTACATACTGCAGCCTAAGTGACTGCCAATATAGGGTGTCTGTGACAGCTACAAGAGAATGGCCGTGCTTGCTTAGGATTATGTGTGGGTGTTGAACATGGCACTTTAAACATAAATTTATGAGGTGCAAACTTTTAATGCAAAGATGACTCATAAGGTTTCAGAATGTGTACATATGAAGCACATTCTAATTTATACCGTCACTGGTGCTCACCCACAGCAAAACTAGGCTAGGTTGATTGCCAAATTGTTTGGACTAACAGGAAATTCACAAGAAATTTGTTACTCTTAATAAATAAGAAAAATTATTGGGTTCATGATTTTAACATGCGTAGCACTACCACCTTGAATCAATGTGACGTACTTAATCTACATTTTGCAACATTATGTTTTGATGGCAACATTCAACTATCACTACTTCTCAGAGATGGTTAAGAAATGAGCCGATTCTTTTAATCAGAATGGAAAACTTAAAATAGGACTGTATAATAAAGCAAAACTTTCAATAGAAATTTCTGAAACTTAAAACTGTTTAGGTAGGTTTCTAATTTACATAAATGTAGAATAATGCTCTGTGTAAATATTTTTAAACATTTTACTGACAGATATATAGACATTTAATAACTAATTGGCTAAAGTGCACTAAATGTTAAGTCAACGAAAATGAGAGGCAATTTACCACTGAAGTGTTTTAACTTGATTGTGGTAATCAGTATACAATGTACTTGTATAAAAAAACCATCACACTGTATACTTTAAGCTTTTTGTCAAATATTTTTAAATTAAAACAATAAAATGGAGAAATAATGGTAACTAAGCATTTCATATGGATGTTGAAATAAAAACTAGATTACTATTTTGTGTGATTCTGATGTTGCTTGAAGGTTTTATCCCAATTGCAAAAAAAAACAAAAACAACAACAACAAAAAAACCTCATTAAAAATTCCTTTAAGATGAAGTGGTAGAAGCTAGATCTTTAACATTATTGGAGCAATACTTTGAAAGTAAATCACTTAGAAGTCAGAATAACAATTTGGAAATTGTGACCAAATAGTCAGACACAGCTGGGAGACCTAGAATTCCACAGAACATCATTTAACACTTAAGAAATTGTGTGACCTAACAGATGGGAAGACTAAAAGAATAAGGCTTAATTAACCACCTTTGTAAACAAGACCAGTTCACAGTTCCCTTAACAGTGATTAAGATTTGCTAAACTTGGAAAGTAAAGATTTGTAAGTTGAGCTTAACTTTCAGCACAATGCATTTTTGCATTCTAACTTTAATAAGCTGATTATGAACTTAAAAAAATTTTTCTGATTAGGCTTTTCTGCACAAAAAATAAACACCTTTGAGGTGATAAAAAAATGTCCTAAGTCAGTAGAAACAGATGCCAAAGAAGATGTTTTAAAGGTTTAACTATTGTATTCTCAGAAGGTAAGAAAAAGCATTTGGCTTTCGATCACTTCTACGTGAAATAAAAATCTTACAGGATCACTATGGACATAGTTAACAGGTTTCTGATATTAAATTGTATTTACAATAAAAATAAATGTCAGGACATTGGACCTTTTTTTATTATTAACTTGGGAGGCCTACTTACAAACTTCATTTATGAAGACACCCACAGATAAGCTTACGTTCCCTGAAACACCATCCATGCACAGCTGGACCATACGGTGGCTTTTAGTAAAAGAGCAACTACCATATTTGGTCATTCAAGTTGTTGCAAACATACTATGTTTGTTCAATTCTAACTTCAGCTACTTACTAATTGAATTCATTTCCTAAAAGAGGCAGACCTTCTGGCTTCATGAGGTTGGTTAATACCTTGGTTTTCTTTTGAAGACTCAACGTGATATATTAAGTGAAGTCCCAAGCAAAATGGGCATTGTGTCAGTAATAGTTAACCATTTGAGTAGCCAAGTGAGTAGACCATATGTTAGGAAATTCCCTGCATACTTATTTAGCCTTTAAGTCTTAAATAGTGTCAACTATAGTTGTAAAGGTACACTAGGTGCTAGCAGTCTCATAATTACCGAATCCTAAAGCTTTTACCCAAGTGGTTTCACTAATTAAGGACTGATGAAAAGTACCTTTCCCTGCTGCCTTTTGACAGATTCAATGGATTGTCAAAAGAATTATTACCCAGGCACAGATCTAACTGCCATTCAGTTTCACAGTAAAATTGCAGTTAAAAAAAAAAAAAAAAAAAAAAAAACCTCAAAGTGAAATGTACTACCACTATGGCGTATCAAATTTCACCACTGCAAGTTGACTTCAGTTCTGGCCAATTCTCTTTTGAAATCTCAATGTGCTCTCACCTGTAAAGTGCCTGCTGCCATAATGGCTACGTAATACAGAATGCACTTAAATGTCAGCTCCTCATCCCAATATGTAAGGCACTGAAATTTTTACTTTTATGTGAGTGGCATTAGTTCCCATCCAACTAGATTTTGGGCAAGGATCATATATTTCGTCTGTGGCCTCTACCTCTTCCCTGGCACCTAGCACAGTGCTTGGCACATTGATGATCTTCATTAATCTATAGAACTCATCAATTAATACCTGTTGATAGGCTCATCCTGGTTCTTTACTACAGGTTAGCTCAATTTCATATAATTAGCCCATAATATTGAAGCCAAATCACATTAATATTTTACAAATATGTAATGTGTTATAGATGTTAAATCCTAACATTTCTCCTTTTAATACAGTTTGAAATGGTGGAGTTTTAAAAATGTCTCATAAGTGAGAGTATAAATTGACTTCTATCTCCCAGACCAGAGTCTACTGAGAACCTGTTTAGCAAATGACTTTTTAGAAATGACAGTAGCTGACAATATTTAGTCCCAACTGAAGATGTAAGTTCTTGTCCCCTAATGCTGAAACCTAGCTTAAATAAGCAGATAGGGGAGGCTTAATATTACTCACTGTGGAAAACTGCTATGTAGAAAATGCTATAAACATAAATGTGTGAGACACAGAAAAGCTTTATTGCCACAGGAAGCAAGTGCACTCATCCCACCTCACCAACAGCTTGAAGAGTCACAAAAACATGGACATCGCACAATAAAGTATAAGAGACTCAGGGAGAAATGGTCCCTTGGACTATATTGGCTGTAATACTGAGGTAACCAATTGACCTTGTTCAGTGAAAATACCTCTAACAAAATGAAAAAAAAAAATCAACTAGTTATAACATCCAATTCATATATACAATTCAAATAAAAAATATATTATTTGCTTTAATGTATAGCAAGTTTAATACATTAGTGTTTACAAAATAAAAACTGTATTCTACTGAAATTTTTCTTGTGCTTCCACCTTATCACTAAGCTTGAAAGACCGGAAACATATGATAGTTAAGGAAACTTATTATGAATTTAAAGATGCAATTTGTGGGCCCACAATGGATGGATAAATATTGGAAGTTGGAAGATTACTGCATCTTTTAAAATTGTGGCTTATTAAAATCTACAAACTTGACTGTAAGACGCAATTAAAAAAAACAAACAAAATGTTTCAAAATAGATTAGAATACAGGAAACGTTTCATGAAACTACTGAGATACTAACCAGTGCTATGGCTAATATTAAAAACTGACCAGTCTATTTAAGTTGTACTCATAATATTTCTACACACAGTGAACAATACAACCACAATAATCAACCTCAAGCTAGCAACAAAGTTGCAAGGTCCCTAAGAAGCTTCTTCAGTGAGCAAAACACTATGGTACAATTAAAACATTTAGGAAGGGAAAAAAGCCTTTTAACAGTATAAAAGTTGTTTACTGGTGTTTCTTACTGTAAAGTTCTTCTACAAATTAAAATGAAGAAGCAATTTATATATGTGACAGTGATCTGAGACTACAGTGCAGACACTTCATCTAACATTTGGCTGACGAATTTTAGTGCAACAGATTATGACTTAATATTTTTTACAGTTATGATCTAGAGCAGAACTAAAAACAAAAAAAAACACACACTCTAAGTCAATACACTCTTCTCAGCAATATCTGGGTTTGATGAATCTATAGGAAGTAGGTAAAGCTGTCAGATACCTTCTCTTAAACCAACAGAAAAAAATATATGTCAGATGTATTTGTTTTTTTACCGTTATGAATTCCAATGTGAAATTCTCATAAGTATGCAAAGTACATTATTAACATGTAAGCACACTCCCATATATATGCACACAGTCCATGAATTAAATTGGGAGAATTAAAAATGTACTGTCAAGTTAAAATGAATTTTAAGAAAAAACTGCATTCACAAATCTCAAAGATGTAGAAAAATGAAATCATAAAATAAATAATGAATATAGGTGTCAACTAAACTTTTATAGAAATATGCCTACAAATGTGGATGCAGTGATTGTCCACACTTGTGATGGCTGGGTGGGAAGACATTCCCTAGTGAAAACATCTAGTCTGACTTCTCTACATAGAGAAGACTTTCTGAATATAAAACAGTACTTAATCTATCATAGCTTTTGTTAACAGTCACCATCTTTATAACATGTAGGGTTAACCTACTATGTCTTAATCTATTTAACACATTCTGAAATTTCAAGTTCTCTGTCCAAGTAATAGCTTCCTATCTTTGACACATCTTAAGTAGCTATTAATACAATCTAGGTCAACTAGTATAAGAGAGATTTTCTACTCTATTGCTCATCTTTTTAACGTTCCTCAAGTACTTATTGTGTAAACGTGCATCGATAACCAGATATTTTATGAGTGAATGCTACACATTTCCTGTTAAACAGAATCAGTTTTAATCAAATATTAAATCCATAATTTTTCCTTGGCTTAAATTGAGTATTTGCTTTCTATTTTTCCACAATCATTGCAATCTTGCCAATAACTAAATCACTTAAGCTTTCTTTTTCACGCCTGCAGGCAAAGATTCTAAACTCTGACATATATTTACGTTAAACACACAAAGCAGACAACAAAATTTCAAGTAAAATAAACTGTATCCACATCTATTAGACCAAACAGGTCTCAACATCCAGAGTTTACTTCTATAAATTACACAAATACATTGTACATTCTTAAATAATGAATGCTTACAATATTGATTTGCAAGCCTTTTCATATAAAATGACTCAACACAGGAATGTGAATGAATCAATATTACTGTTAAAGATCGCAACACTCTTGATTTTCTCTTTTGTGGCTGTTGTTTTATCTTCCTTGTTTCCGCAGACTACCGTACCAGTCCTTTTGCTTTGGCTATGAAATCTGTTTGAGCTGAATGAGGCAACACTGGTTATTAAGGCTTATTTCTATGATGGAGTATTATCCTTAAATCTGATGCCATTTCCAGAGAACAGTGAGAGAATCACAGCTATCTTGAATCTTCAGGCTCTGTTTTGATGACTTTCTTTTCTAAGGTAAAAGCTGAGTGAGGGTAGTCTTTTAAAATCCCAAGGCTCTCTACATAAAAATGGAAACAAAGTGAGTTGATATTTTAAATCAATGGACTACAAAAATGAAACAAAGCTATAAAACAAACCTCCATACTCCATACCAAACAGTATCAACTATTCATGATTCTGTAATTCCATATAACATTTTTGTTCATAGAGCTGTTAAGAGCTTGGATTCTGGATTTAAATTTCAACTCTGCCAATTACTAGCTGTATACATGTCTGGGCAAGTTATACACCTCCCTAAGCCTTAGAATCTTCATCTATAAAATGCAAATAGCATCTACATAAAGTGGCATGAAAGTTAAATAATGAAATACACATAAAACATTTAGCATATAGAACATATTAATTTTTATTTAATGCTTGATCCAACATGATAAATATATAAAAGAAAACTGATTATTCATATATAATTGTTATTGGTTAAAATATTTATCACCAATGAAGAAATCAGACTGAAAAATATCTTCATAACCTTGGAATTATTTTTTAAAGTTCTCCTGACAATGACACATTAAGGTGGCAGAACTATGGATAAAATAATGAACACTATTTTCATAAGAAATCATTCCATGGAGTTCTATGTGTATAGTTATTTCAACCATACACAAACACTACAGAGTAACAATCAAATGTAACCTTTATGCAAAGTACAAAACCCTGGGAGATATGTACACACACACATATACATGGCAAACGTCCATATACATATGCTTACACCTTCAAAGGATTCTAGTCAATACTAATAGCTTATCTGAAATTAAATAGCTCAATTTATCAATCCTCTCTATCTAAACAGAAGGGGATATTAAATTCTGCATAAGAGTAACAAAAATAGTAGCTACTATTTATTGAATTCCTGCTGGCTGAAATAGACAGTGTATGACGCAGGTATACTATCTTGTTTAATCCTCTGACTATCCTACAAGGTAGAAATTATTTCTCTTTTACAGATGAAACAACTGAAGGACAGGGTACTTAAGTAACGCAGTCAGGGTCACTCAGTCAGGCATTGGTGCTAAGATCTGGACCCAGGCTTGCACTATATGAAACCTGTATTATTTCGATTCATTTTAAAAAATTTTTAAAAAGGCTTTTTCAGGCATTTCTTCATTTGGTTCTGCATAAAACCCTAGCTCAATTATATCTCTATGTAAAATGTAAATGTGCCCCATGATGAGACACATGATCAATGTAACTTGAGTATTCCTGTTGTATAGAGTCTTCAAAGAAATATAAATTAGTCAAAAGTGGGATTTTGTTCGTTTTTTAAAAAACTTTAAATAATAGATCACTTTTTGTGTTGTGGAAAACAGACCAGGATGGCATCTTTTTAGGATAGTTTCAATTTCTCAACCTCCCTTTGACACTATTAAGCTGGCTACAATCAAGTATGCAATTGCATGCTAAAGTCACAGCACCGGAACATTATTTAGGACTTGCCTTTTTAGCATCTGCTACTAAGAGCATGGTCTGAAACCAAAAGACATAAAGGCTCTTGATAACATTTTTCTCTAGTAAATATACAATTCATTCTATCTAGGTAACAGATGTAAAGTCAGGTTTAATATTAATGCTTATAAAAGTACATTTCTCACTGACTTACAATGTAAATTTGGAGCTATTTATTTGGCTTCAGTTACCTCATCTATAAAATCGGTGACTTTGATCAAGTGACTCCTAAAGTTACTTTAACTCAAAGACTGAATGATACCAGATTCTTTCAAATGGTGCTGGTCTCTAATGCTTTAACTGGGTCTAAATCACTTCACTTGGGTAAAAATATGTGAATATCTAACTATGATAAGGAACTGCTCATCCTTTTACAGAATTCAGTTTACTTCTGAAATATGAGTATCACCTCCAAAATGCATCTGCATGAAAAGTTTAGATTTTGATACACAAGGTTTTCTCTGTGTCAAAGTAAACATGTAGTCCATCAATTTCATATTATGTTATTGCCAGAAAAGGCAGTAACACAACTTAAACCAGCTATTTATTATAAAAAACTTTCATATAAATGTCACCATTCAATGGCTAATGAAAGTAATCTCAACTTTCATGAGTCTTCCCTGTCATTGTTCAGAATACTAAGTTTGCAGAAAGACTAGCAAGAGCAGCCAGTGTTACGGCAATCTGTCACTTCCAAGGGGAGAAAATCTGACAAGAGAGCATCCCTTATCCAAATGCTTAGGACCAGGAAGTGCTTTGGATTTCAGTTTTTTCAGATTTTGGACTATTTGCATGATACCAAAGGTTTAACATCCAAAATCTGAAATGTTCTAATGCAGGTTTCCTTTGAGTGTCATTTTGACACTCAAAAAGTTTTGGATTCTGGAGCATTTCGAATTTTCCAACTAGGGATACTCAACCTGTAGGAACACTGTCAGTAATAACATTTTTTGGTGGGGGAGGGACATTGGGAATAGGAGAACAAAATTTGAAGATGCTTTTATTCAAGCGTTACCCTCTCATCATATAGCACATTCTCACCTGATGAGTGGGACTTTGCCTCACTGGGGTACAGCCTGCTCAGCTCCCCGTCTACCACAAAATGATGGGGTTGTCTGTTCTGTAAATTAGGCATGCGGAGATTCAAAGGTCTTTCTCCTAATGAAAACAAAAAAAAAAACAAAAAACAAAAAAAGAAATATGCATAATATTAAAAACACATCATGGATTTTCTTAAAAATAAGTTTTCAAAAACTGCCTGAACACTCCTTAGGAAAAAAGTGAGGAAAGTCAATGGACACTGAAGAATTTAAGTAACAGTTAGAAAAAACATTTTAAATAATAATTTAAGAGGAAAATGGCAAGTCATTTCATGCTAGTCCCAAGGTTTACAATTCTGCCAGGATAGTTTTAATAGCTAAACAAAAGACTGAGAATTCCAGTGAGCATTCCAGTTTTGGCATATAATACATCTCCTCCATGAGGCATTTTCTTACTAGCGCCACCATTCTGCCAAGGCATGTCATTAATCACATAATAATAAGTACTAGAAAGACAGAGAAGGCTTCAAGCCAATTACAGATTATTATAAAAAACAAAACAAAACAAAACAAAACAAAAAAACAAAATCCATGAGAAAACAGATTTAGCACAAATATGGGGAAAAATCAGATACCCAATCATGTTGTCATGTACTGAAATGCATCACATTAGCAAATTGTCTCCCCACACTGAATTATCCTGGTGTCACAAATTACAGTCATAAAATCTTTAATAATTGCTTTTGCTTCTTAACGGTTAAGGATAATTGGAGAAGTTAAACAAGACCTCAACTCAAAGTTCCTATCATATTTTTAAAAGGAAGAACTTTCTTCTCTTCCAGTACTCTGATCTGTTGAGACACGTAATATTTTACTCCATGGCTGGAGAATGCTTAAGATGTTATTCTTACTTATAAATGCTATTTTTTTTTTGACAATAATAACCACTCTCTAGAAAAGTATAACAATAACATATAAGAAATAGGCACTACAAAAATTTTTTTTTCTTCAAACACTTTTTACTATTTGAAACTAGAGTATATACTTATAACCTGTATATCTCCCTCCACTAGAGTGTAAGCTCCAAGTAAACAGGGACTTGTTCCCTGCCACATCTTCAGTGCCTATAAGCGTGCCTGGCACATAGAAAATGCTAAAAAATAAAATGCCTGTTGAATGAGTGAAGTAACAATGACTTGGGATTTTCTTTATGTGAGGATGTGAAAGAATAAAGTACTTTTTAGAATGGTAAAAATACTCACGAATTCCACGGCTTTCTAAACCTGAGATGTACTCTGTAACACTTTAGAAGCAGTTACCATATTCTCTTAAAAACCCAATGTTGAAAATTTCACAAACTTGTTTTCAAAGTCTAAAAAATATGAAGTTTTGGTCATTTAAAAAGGGTAAAACATCTCTCCTGGAATCTGCTTCTTTGGTGCAGAAGAAAATAGTCTGTGCTGTGGTCATTCTCACATTTCCACCAACCCCTTACAAAAGAATACATGTCAATTTCATGTGTCAACTAATATTCAGAAATAATAAAGTTTAAAAGTTTACAAATTAAAATTTGCAAAATAAATTATTTCCTATTTATAACATGGAGAATTTAATTTTAATAAGAGGACCTATAAAATATTCTCTATAAAATACCATAATTTAAAAATCAGCTGTTTTCTTCTGTTTCTCTTTGAAGTGCATGTAGTGGCCCTAAAGGGTAGAATATTCTAAAATATGTACCTTGTCCATCTGAGTTATCAGAAGTCAAGCCGTTAGGACTGTGCTCTTCTGAGCTCTGTCTGTAAAGCCCTGCAGACAACCTCCTCTCAACATGCTGCAGTCTCTCATAGCCAGCTTGGTTGCAAAGGAACTCCATCTGCTTTGCCATCACCTTCTCAGGCTGCTAGTAAGTAAAGCAAAAATAAAACAAGTAATTGAAACATTCTAGACTTTTTAATGGTTTAAAGATACCAATTTCAGACTCCAGCAAATATATTTAGTATTCATTAAAATTAGTTCACACTTCATGTGGTATACAAATTCCATAGATATGCATAGATGTCTATATCATGTTAAAACATAAAATGCTGGATGTTGTACAAAGGATAAAAGCTTTCTTCTCAATCCTTTCAAGAGAATTTTATGTCAGCTCAAAAGCAACATAACCTTAGCTTTGTTTTCCAAGGTACTAAGTCCTTTAAAGGATTAAAAAAAAAAAAGAAACCTAAAAGCAACAGCAACATCTGCTATAAACTACTTCTAACACTTAGGGCGAAATCTTGGCATTTTTATTTTAGGATCTGGCAGTACACAGACTCTGATATGATGACAATATGTTTGGGGGAGAGAAGGTGTAAAACAGCTGTCTAGAAGAACAAGACAAATACACCTCCCACTAAAATTAAACAATGTAAATTATGCAAAAAAAAAACCAGTGCCAAAAAGCATCTTCACCTTCATCAGGAAATGAAACTGCAGAATTTCCCAACCAATCACAAAAAGGCGTATTCTAAATAGGCAATTAGTCAACTGACATATAAATTTATCTCTGCCTGTGTTTTATAAGTTCCTTTTCAATGCACTGCTCTAGATTACCTACATGTGATATTCAGAGCAGTGTATTTGTGGTATTTTGACAAGGAGGTAATAGTCAAAATGCACAGATATGAATCACAACCATGCTATATAAAAGAGTAGGACAAGAAAGCTGCTATATAAAATTGGTTACAAAAAGCTCTGATTCACATTGTAAAAATCAATAGATAAAATATACTAATTCATAGAATAAACATGATAAACACTTACACTATTTTTCTGAATGCACATAAACCAAATCAAGAGTAACCACTGCATTTTATTTGAACTTGTTACTAATTAGTTGATAAAATTTAAATAAGCATATCAGGTTTAAAAAAATGCATTTTTCATCCTAACATGAAAAAACAAAACTTAGCAGTACTAAATTTGACCAAAAGCAAGTTATTACAAAGAAGCTGTTCAACAGGAATAAAAGCTTACAGTGCTTTCTAAAAGATGATGTTTGCAGAATTTTAAAATTAATTTCAGTATACAGACACAAATAATGGCAAAAGCACCCAAAGCCACATATTCATTTAACAGTTTTTCAATAAATATGAATTTAAAAGAGTTAACAATAATTACAATGTTGACTATTAATATTTTATTGAGAACTAGTACTATTTTATCTTAGAGTTGTATTACACACAGCCATGGTCAACATGGCTGGTTTTCCCAATCATCAAACTGTTTCTTTTAAGTTTTCTTGAGTACAGAATCTGTCTCACTTCCTACAAAACTATAAGAATAAGTAAGTAGCACCATATCAGATTCCTTTCATAAACTGAATCAAACCAAGTTGTTATTGCTCTCATGTTGATACAGCTGTGGCTCAGATGACGTTTTAAAAAACAACCAGAAATAGTCAGTCAGTCCTCAGACACTTAAAGCAGAAGCTAGTTGAAGTAGTTATTTTTTAACATACAGATACTACTATTATGAAATAATAATTGGTAGTTTATGTTACCTGTGAATTAAGAGCTGTGAGTTCTTCACTCTTAGCTCTAGTCTGCTGGAAGAGCGTTTGCACAGAATCTTGGAAATCTGGAAACCCATCCTGTGGGTCAAATAAGAAGTCCTTTATATTTGGAGTTTGTAAATAATAAAATAACAATATTATCAAAAACTTGAAAAATAAAGCAAAGGAAACTTTTAATCATGATTAAGATCTTAATGTACAATATTTCATTTCAGTCTTTTATGAAACATACCTTATTTTCTTACAACTGTAACTTCAGTAGAAACATAAGATGAAAAATGTCATCATCCCCATTGTTTTACATTAGAAAGCAGACTTTATGATCACTGATTATAATGGTTATATAACATTTTACGTAGGCCAGGAAAGGTGGCTCATGCCTGTAATCCCAGCACTTTGGGAGACCAAGGTAGGCGGATCTCCTTAGGTTAGGAGTTCAAGACTAGCCTGTCCAACATGGTAAAACCCCGTCTTTACTAAAATAAAAAACACAAAAATTAGCTGGGAGTGGTAGCACGTGACAGAAATCCCAGCTACTCAGGAGGTTGAGCAGCTAGTCGGGAGGCTGAGGCACGAGAATCGCTTGAACCCGGGAGGTGGAGGTTGCAGTAAGCCGAGACTGCACCACTGCACTACAGCCTGGGTGACAAAGTGAGACTCTGTCTCAAACAACAACAACAAAAAACATAGAACAAAAAGCATTTAACCTAGTGGGGGGTTTGACTAGCCATATCCTCGCATTGGACATTTTTTATTCTTTTCCTAATTTTTGGTTTTATGAAAAACACTGCAAAAATATTTTCATGGAGATAGCATTTTTGATAGCTTAGATTATCCATTACAAAAGATTCCCAGAAGGAGAATTAATGCAGAAATGATATTTTTATGCCTTATATACTTTTGCTAAACCCATAGAAGGCCTTTACTAGTTTATCATACCACAAGCAATATATGACAGTTTCCTTGCCAGCACTAAGTATTCTTGTTTCTTAATTTCTGTCAATTTATCTATACTTTTGATATGCAAAAATTTTTAAATTTTTATATGCTATAGTTGTACATACTTTCATTTTGTGATTTCATCTGCTGCTATAAAATTTAGAGAAATTCTGCCTCAGGAAATTCTGCTTCAGAAATCTGGTAAGTATTCAGATCTACCCTCTAATTTTTCTATGCTACAGTTGTACATACTTTTATTTTGTGATTTCATCTACTGCTATAAAGTTTAGAGAAATTCTGCTTCAGGAAATTCTGCCTCAGAAATTTGGTGTATGTATTCAGATCCACCCTCTAATTTTTCTAGAACTTTGTTTTTTAAATTTAACCCTCTAACCCATCTGAAATTAATTTTGTTACATAAAATGTGGTTAATGATCCAAACTAAATTTTCTTTAAAGTGTTAACCAATAATCCCGCCCTGAATAGCTCAAAGATTCCTTCATGTAGGCTTGTGATTTCTCCTTTATCATATCCTATGACAGGAAATGGGACTTTGGAATTCAAAAGGCCTGTATTCGTGTTCCAATTCCACCACTTACTAGCTATGTGACACCGGATGAGTAACTTAACCTTTTTGAACTTCAGTTTCCTCATAGGAAAAATGAGGATAGGAGAACCTATCTATTAGGATTGTTGTGAGGACCAAATGAGATAAAGTGAAATAATGCCTTCAGGTATAACTACTAAATAGGTATATCAATACATACTTAATTCCTATAGTAAATAGGGCCTCTCTGGGGACACTTCAACTTAAATTACTTCCATTTTATACACTGTATTCCACATACTACTTTTTTCAAGGTTTTTTGTTTTTTGCTTCTTTATTGCTCATGAACTTTATAACTAAAAAATATCATGACAGCATGGTTTTAGTAACTTTGATGAAATCTCCTAAAGGACTCCTCACAGAAATTAGCATTAACAATTAAGCTCCAAAACATTATTTCTCCCCTTCTTTGATAAGTTACATATTTGCAGCAGAGGGCAAATCCTTAAAAACCAAAGTTCTTACAATATAACAGCAGGAAAAGATGTAATAGTAACAAAATATTTTACCTTATTTGGGATATAAGATAGTGGTTCAAAAATTTTCCCCCATCAGGGTCTTTTCAATAAATTATTTCTCCACTGCAGATTTGACATTTTCAAATATTTTATCTATCAAAATTCATTCCCTAAGTAGTAACTAATTTGCTATTTTTAAAATTCAAAACATGAAATAACATAGAGAGAGCCAAGAGCTAATAAACTTAACATCTTAAGATGGTCCAATGTAGCTTTATCATGGGCCAGTATGTAATCAGCACTTCTGAAGTGTTGAAAATAGTCACTCTTCTAAGGTCTCTATGTTGGCTTACAGATGTGTATAGAACATAATCATAAAGTAAGCTAGAATGAACTTCATACAAGTGTATACAGTCCAAGCTAAATCCAAAGTCCACTTTTTCTTAGCCATTCCAGTTTTCTTATAAGAATTTATTTAGATTGAAAAATCCAACTTTCTCTTTAGCAAACTCCCACCCCACTGGAACTACTTAAGTTCTCAAGTTCAGTGAGGCAAGCTAATAGAAGAGTTAGAACAACTTCTAAATGAGCAGTTATCATTTTCCAGGAGTCAACAATGTACCAGTCCCTATGTTCTATATTTTACATTCATTATTTCATATAATATTCCTCACAGACAAGATTGGGTTTCCTTTTTTCACAGCTACAACACTAGCTTCAAAGCCTGTGCTCAATCCATAAATTCACAGAGTTACTACCTATATGAAACTCACAAGAACATAGGCATTTCTATAAACAGAAATTATAGCTCAGTTTTTCATAAGCTGAATGGGCTTTAACTGTATGACTTGCACCGAGTTCAAAACTCAACTCTTCTACTTATTTGCTGTGATGCTGGGTAGATTATTTCATCTCTCTCTGTCTGTTTCCTCGTCTATAAAATGGGGACAACAATAGTAATTAACTTACAGAATCATTTTAAGGAAGCAGAAAGTTCATGAAAAATACTTAATACAGTGTCTGGCACATAGCAATTACTTGATAAATGTTTGTTACTGATATCTGTTAAGCTCATCTAAAAAGTCACCAGATTTAATCAGTAAAGCATAATCCAAGGGAAAAAGAGAAATTTTATGGACAGTTACAAAGTATAGACATCTTAGAGAAGGAAGAACTAAAAACATTTAATACTAAAATCAACCAGAGAATACTGAGTACATTGTTGGGGAACTATCTCAGTGAAAAGAACACTGGAAACCTAGAAATGTGTGTTTATGCATTCAACAAAAATGCTGTGTTCACCCAGCTGATTCATACACTGTACTCAATATAGGGACACAAGATACAATAGCAAATGAGATGGCCTGCCTGCCCTGGCGCTCCAGACAACAGTCTAGGGAGGGAAATGGATGGAGACCCAGAGCACAGCAGAGGGCGCTGTGGCAGAGCAGGCGTCCCAGAGGCCAGGGTGTCTAGGCTGAGAGTTCCAAAAGAAAGCAGCTGGTACAGAGGTCTGGAGGCAAAAAGAACAGGGCATATTCTGGGAAGCCAGAAAATATTCCATATACACTGAGAAAGAGGGAGCGGTGAGGGAAGGTGAAAACATAGGGCCAGATTCTGTAAGGCCTTGTAAGCTATGTTAAGAATTTTAGATTTTATCTTAAATACAAAGAGAAGCCATTGAAAGTCTCAGGGAAGAGACCGATTAGATTTGCATTTCAGAAAGCCCATTGCATGTCAATGTTATGGAGAATGTATGCGGAGGAGGGGAGTTCAGAGTAGTGACAGGGACACTGGTTACAGGGTTGTTGGTGAAGACAGGGTGCAGCCCTGGACAGTGGCAGGTGCCACAGAAATAAGGCAACTGAGAGTTTGGTTGTGACATTCACTAGAATAAGGAACTCAAGACCACAAGATCTGGGAGGGGCCAGAAAACTGATGAATTCAGTTGAGCTCATCTGCTGGTCAGACTTCTGTGTGTAGATAAGCCAGGTAAAGAGGGGCAGTGAGTTTGGAGCTTGTGGTAAAATCACTGCTGGAGACCCAGATTAGAGGGTTATCGGTTCATCAGCAGACTCTGAGTGGAGTGTACCAATCAGAATCCCCATGAGCCCCAATGCCTCAATACTGTTTCTGGGAGGGCTTGAAGGAGAAAGGTATGATCTAGTCATTTCACGTTAGGAACCAGCTGTATGATCTCAAGCAAAAAAGTAAACCTCATTATTCCGAGTGATCCAAATTTTTAAATTAAGATTACACCACCTGTCTATCTGCCCACTGGAAGTTTTGGGGGATTAAATAAAGTAACACAAATAAGTGAGCCTTGGAAAAGTACACATTACCATACACATATAGACTGGCCTCATTGTCAGGATTATTCAACCATGAGAATACTGAAACAGCTGGATGGGGGAGCCTCAAACTCTACATATGAAAGTTGCTGGAAAATGGACACTATTCCATCATTAATAAAGATAAATAAAAGCCTAAAATAAGTAATAAAAATATCCAAAGTAATCAGTGATCTCTCTGCAACTGAGTACATTAGTCATTATTTTCGCCCACCGTCTTGACAGTTCACTGTGGACAGAAAAACTACAAAATCGAGTAGCTATCACTGCATGTCATATAAAGTAGATTTAAGGTCCCCAAAATATATGACTTAGAAATAAAAGTGAGAACATTCCTAAGAAACTGCTCTCTTTCACATTATGTTTGGTGCATGACTTTTGTTACATTGTCTAGTAAGCTTGTTTCCCAGGCACCAGCTGCACCATGCTATGAGTGATCTATCTCCATGTCATATTTTTGGCTGATGCCATTAATCACAGTGTTCCCTTGCTGACGAGACTCTGGGTCTGAGCACTGAGAAAATAAAAGATATAGGACGGAGGCTGGCGCATGACCTAAGTACGCTCATCCCATTGGTCTCCATCCCCATTCCTTCTCATCCTTTCTGCTGAACCCTAGCAAGCTGCTTTAAAGCCACTGCTTAGCTGTCTCTAGATGACTTGTTACAGCAGATGTTCTCAACCCCACACGTGCTGCATTTTCCTTTTTTCTAATCACACTTTCTGTATGAATAGCATATTGTAATGCTTCTGTTTTTCTGATCCAGAAGGGAAGAGTCTATGTCAAATTAGATCAGCCTTCTTTTCAACAAGCTTAGTAGCAGCGTAGGTGGATGTTCTGACCCTCTTTCCTCCCCCTTTCTCACTTTCCCACCCCTACCCTGCTGGACCTGCTAGCAGATGTTTCCTTTAGGTCTTTCTTCTTCAAGCCCCAATTCTCTGACTTCCTGGGCTCTCTTAACAAACCTCATTTCTTTCATCCACTCATCTCTGAATGCTTTGCACCTCTGACTCCCACAGGGTCAAGAATGCTGTCAGTTCTCATTTCTGCCCAGTCTCCAGCAATCTGAGCAAATGAAGAACACTCAGATGAGATATAGCATTTAGTCCAGTTAGTCAGCTGCCATCACCAGCCCTGAGACTGTAGCTTTATATATCTTTCCTCCCTTCTAAGATGTTACTTGTAACACTGGATTTAATGACAAGTTTGTTCATGGAACTCAATGTGTTCTTAATCAAAAAGAAAAGTTATCAATTTAATCCACTTTTAACTAAAATTTTTAAAAATTTAGGAGAAGACAGGAGAGCCAGGGACTTTTTGGCTCTTGATTTTTCATCTCCTTGAATGAGCTGTCAAGCCACATTAAATATATTCTGTCATAGGTAGGACATAGGAAATCAAACTAATTTTTCTGATTTACTCTGTTTATCTTCCCAACACAAGGTTTTTACTCATTGTAAACAATGAGCATCGAATGATAACTTCTTATACTTAAATTTTTGTAATTTACATCATTAAATTTTCTATTCAAAACTTGTAACTGTTTACTAGATAAAATTTCTTGGATTAGAAAATAGTAACTGCCACTGTCCACCCTTTTCAAAGACTACCAGTTCTGCACACATTTTACCCTTCACACAGTACTAGTAGGAGGAAAGGTGTAATCCCAATAGTGTTTTTTTCACAGGTAAGATGCTTTGTGAATGATCAATAGCATCTAGGAAGGTGGTACTGCTTTCACATTCGTGCATCAGACATAGATTGGAAGCCCTGGCTCAGCTACTGGATGGCAATTTGGCAACACGGACAAGATACTGAGATGATCTGGGTCTCTCCTTGGCTGTAAAATGGAAATCATAAAGCCTCCACATAGGTTAGACAAGAATGTTTGTGATAATGAATTCCAAATGCCTAGTAGGGACTGACACATAATAAAAGCACCACAAAGTAGCTGTTTTTACAACTGCCCCAGAACTAGAAGATTTAATTAGAAGATCTAATTAAAAAGATAAGAATAAACAAAATCTATTTTCATTTCAGCTAAAAGTGGATCACAGAGGGCTGTGTTCTAGCAGACAAGTTATTCAGCTGGGTCAAGCAGGAGAAGGACTCCCAACCTCACTTACTAACTAGCATGCAGGCTTGAAGATGTGTTTCCCTAGATATTTCATTCCAAATGGTGGGTTCCCTAAGGCATACCTAAGCTAGCGGGTGATCTTTCTCCATGTCTATTTCATATATTCTAGGAATTAGAATTCAAAGTCTTCTTTAATGTTTAACATACCCTGTAAGAAGGAACACTATTTAAGGAAAGCAGATTATCTTGCATACTTCTATGCAATGTATATACTGCTATGTATTTTTTTTAAAATCAAATAAGTAACTATCCTTTAAGGGGAACAACCTACTATATAAATAAGAGCTTTCCAGATAGACAAATTAGACAAGGGAATGAGTTAGGACTTTATTCTACCCAAGCCTTCATGTTTAGATCAGGAAAATACAGTATTTAGCAACAAAAGCTCTTAACAGAGCTTGAACAAAGCACTACTTTTATTAGTAGACCCTAATGCATTGATAATGACAAGCAAGAAAATGTTTCTTTCCTTTACATGTCAAATTATTTTGAAGTCATTTTTATATCTGCTCAATATTAACTTTTGTTCACTGTAAAAATTATATTTTTAAGATGGAAAAAGCCAGCAATAATGGATTTTAGAACACTTAAAGATTTTAAAAGAAGATAAAAACTTGTCTCATTGGTTTGGGCCTTGTAATTAAAAACCTGTTACACTTTAAAATGGGCTAAGCTTAAGTTTATTTGTAAATCACTTAAAACTTTATTTTCTTTGCTTAAGACAGGGTCGGGCTCTGTCGCTGGGGCTGGAGTGCAGCGGCACAATAAAGGCTCGACCTCCCTGACTCAAGTGATCCTCCCACCTCAACCTCCTGAGTAGCTGGAACTATACGTGCACACCACCATGCTTGGCTAATTTTGTATTTTTTGCAAAGATGGGGTTTTGCCATGTTGCCCAAGCTGGTCTTGAACTCCTGGACTCAAGCAATCCACCTGCCTTGGCCTCCCAAAGTGCTGGGATTATAGCCATGAGCCACCATGCCCAGCCTTGTATGTTACTTTCTTTACATAGAAATTAATAAGCTGAGAATCACAAGAGAAATACTCAAATGAAATAAAAAGTATGTTAAAAGAATTCTTTGTAGTTTTATTCATGAGGTCCTTTATGTCAATCGTATTCCCTAGACAAACTTATTGTTCTTTCAATATGCTTAGTATTTTCTTATCTGTCTTTGCCCATGCTGGTCTATCTTTATAATGCTATCTCAATACCCTCCCCATATCCCTATATTCTGAAATTCTACCCTTCTTTTAAAAATCCAGCTCAAATTACACCTTCCCAATAGTCTCCACTAATCTCTTCTTATGCCAGAAATTCTCCCTCCCCAGAAGCCACAAAGAAGGTACACATAAAGTACTAGTACTTGGTGAAAAGTTTTAAGGGAGTAGTAACTTTATACAGCCGGTACTATCTATCTCATTTCAGCTTCCATAAATAGTTCTGGTATCTCAAATTTGACTTATAGTACAGCGTAGACAAGGATTCATACCGATACTATATATTTGGCAAAGAATTACACAATCTACATGTGTAGGTATCCATACACACAAGACACACACATGTTGAGAGATACTGATGACCTCCAATACTCAAGTACTTTTTAATAAACTAGAGAGGGTTTTTAAAAAAACAAAAAACAAAAAACCACACCCAACTGGTTTGTTTTATTAAAGGGGATGCAGAATAAACAATGCTAAACAGCTGGGACCTGAGGCTGGGAAGAACCCCCTCACCTCCCCATACATGCCCACTGCCCCAAATAAAAAAGAACCAACTATGAGAGAGCAGCTAAGACAGCAATTGGAGGCAGGGGAAGGAGACACAGAACTCGAGGGCAGTGCTGAAGAGACCATATGTGTGCTGGGAAGGCCCAGAGGCAGCGGCGGCATGAACAGCACAAGTGCAAGTCTCTGTGTCTTCCCCAGGTTTATGTATAAATATAGAGATGAAACCTTCTCTCTCCCCCTGCTCTCCCTTCTACTCCATGATGCTTGCTGCAGTCCCAGCTCCTCTTTCCACATGAGGGCGAAGGGGAAAAAAAAAAACCCATCAAAAAGTGGGTGAATGATATGAATACACACATCTCAAAAGATGACATTTATACAGTCAACAAACACATGAAGAAAAGCTTATCATCACTGGTCATTAGAGAAATGCAAATCAAAACCACAATGAGATACCATCTCATGCCAGTTAGAACGGCAATCTTTAAAAAATCAGGAAACAAAAGATGCTGGAAAGGCTGTGGAAGAATAGGAACACTTTTACACTGTTGGTAGGAGTGTAAATTAGTTCAACCATTGTGGAAGACAGTGTGGCAATTCCTCAAGGATCTAGAACCCAAAATACCATTTGACCCAGCAATCCCATTACAGGTATATATCCCAAGGATTATAATCATTCTACTGTAAAGATACATGCACATATATGTTTATTGCAGCACTGTTCACAATAGCAAAGACTTGGAATCAACCCAAATGCCCATCGATGATAGACTGGATAAAGAAAATGTGGTACATATACATCATGAAATACTATGCAGCCATAAAAAAGCATGAGTTCATGTCCTTTGCAGGGACATGAATGAAACTGGAAATCATCACTCTCAGCAAACTAACACAAGAACAGAAAACCAAACACCACATGTTCTCACTTGTAAGTGGTAGCTGAACAATGAGAACACATGGACACAGGGAGGGAAACATCACACACCAGAGCCTGTCAGGGGGTTGGGGGCTAGAAGAGGGACAGCATTAGGAGAAATACCTAATGTAGATGATGGGTTGATGGGTGCAGCAAACCACCATGGCACATGTATACCTATGTAACAAACCTGCATGTTCTGCATATGTACCCTAGAATTTAAAGCATAAAAAGAAAACACTAGAGAGAAACAAAATTAAAAACAAACCAACAACAAAAAAGTGAGCCACTGTCATAAATTCAAAGCTGTAGTTACTATTTATTTCTGAGAAACAAAATCAAGAGTCTAGTGTCTATAAAACTATCTGAAGAAGCCTGGGGCCGCTTGTCACTTGTCTTATTTAGGAAGGGTTAGAACAGTTATTCACAGGAAAAAGAAACACTAATTATCTTAATTCTGAATCCAGAGCTGTTCAAGTGGCTTTGTGAACTCCAGTAAACCAATAAACTAACCATGTAGAACTATAATTCAAGTATCTCTAGTGGAATATATTTAAAGGAACACAAGAGTCACATCTAATGTTACAGCCCAACATCTGGGCTTCTAATAAGAAACTGAAAGCACGGTAATGAAATACAAGGCCTCTGAGAGGGTCAGAAAGAATTACCAATAAAGCCCATCAAGAAACAACTGCAGCTCAAACAGACCATGAGATTCATGATCACAAATTTCAATACGCAACAGTGACCTCTGAAGCTAGACAAGTCTGGCTTAAAGGTAAGCAGCCTGAATCATGATCACACTTAGGGCCAATGGTGAAAAACAGATATGGATGTATTTCTAGCCTAGCAGTTGACTACTTCCCCCAGCCCCATGTAGGTTCTGTGCTTTCTTTCTTTCCAATCATCCAGTGGGACATGCCTTCTTAGCAGTTTCTACGTTTACCTGCCTTTCTTTTCAGTGGCAGTGAGTCACTAACAGCCAAATCCACAAGGACCCTCTGTTACCTGTTATCTGGGGGAGCAACAGATAAAACATCTCACTAGTTAGACCATCTTTCAATGTAGCCTTTTAGATAATTTCAACAGATTTTCTGAGTCAACCATATTAAACATTATTCCAGAGCTAACAGTGAGGTAGGTTACAAATATAAGCACTTTTTTTTTTCGTAGAGACAGAGTCTCCCCATGTTCCCTGGTCTCAACCTCCTGAGCTCAAGCAATCCTATTGTCTTGGCCTCCTGAAGTGTTGGGATTACAGACATGAGTCACCACACCCAGTCTACAATTTTTTTTTTAACTGGCTTTTTGTTTTTGACAAAACACTTCTCTTCCTTGAGAAGCACTGCTTTAGAATAAAGTGTTTGTAAACCAAAGATGCTTATCTGAAGCCATTCATTATTTCAACCTATAGATTTTATTAAATGCCTATTAGGTGCAAGGCAGTTATAAACTCTAATTATACAGCAGCAGATATACAGATAAGAGACCTGTTCTCATCTAATGGGGCAGACTGGTAATAGATTTAAAACAAATATCTAATGGTTTCAAATTCTGGCAAATGCTATGAAAACAAAACAAACTAGGCGAATAACCTGTGTGTGATTTTGGGGCGAGGGTGCCCCTTTAGAAAGAGAGGCAGGAAAGTCAGGGGAAACTTGACTGAACTCTAGGTAGAGGGAAAACAGTGAGTGCTGAGGCATAAATGAGTCTGGCATGTTCCAGGAACAGAAAGTCAGCCAGTGTGGCTGGAACATAGTAAGAATGGAGAGTGTGGCAGCAGACAAGGCAGGAGATGCAAGCTGCAATCAGATCATGTGAAGTCTTAAAGATGCTTAAAAAAAAAAGCTTAGATTGTATTGTAGGTACAGTGGAAAGCCACTGAAAAGATTTAAGAAAGAAAGGGATTTATGTTTTTATAAGATAATTCTGGCTTTGGTGGGAATAAATGATTACTGCCATACAAACAGACACTCTATAAATATAATTTGATGATGTATTAATTTAGAGTAGTCAAGCATAGCTTATTTGCTTTAACTTGAAATTAAATAGGATGGCTAAGAGAACATCGACCTCCATTCCCTGCCTAAAAGAAAAAGAAAGAAACGAAGGAGCTGCCTGACCAGATTTCCACTCTGCTGCAAACTAGATTTTTTAAAAAGTATTTGTAAGAAACAATAGTTCTGAAACCATCCTATAGTTCTGAGAGTCCTAAGAAAAGTATGTTTTTCTTAACTCCCACTTACCACTTGCAAATTTAAATCAAAAGAGTAGCCTCAACCGTGACCCTCTAAAAGACGTTACAGTTACAGTAACGTCTCTGTAATTTATAGTACTAAATTATCATTTCCCTTAGATAATATAAAGAAATGAAAAGTTAGCTCCTCTGAATGTATTTGATGACTGATGATGCAAATAAGACTATAAAAGGAATGGTTTAACCAGTGAAGTCAAATCTATAAGAAACACCAATTACAAATTGGTGTTTGATAAATTCACTGGACTAGTCACCATAGTTTTCTAAGAATTTCCTTGGACCAGGCATAGTGGTCCACACCTGTAATCCCAGAACTTTGGGAAGCCAAGGAAGGAGGACCACTTGAGTACAGGAGTTCAAGTCCAAGACCAGCCTGGCCAAGACAGCGAGACCATGTCTCTATAAGAAAAAAGTCTTTAAAATTTTTCCTTGGTCTGCGAATTGAAATCACCATAAACATTGTATTAGAAAGTAATAAAATTCTGTATTTTTTAAAAGATTTATTGAAAGTCAATTTTCACCAGTTTATGGGACCATCTTTTTTTTTTTGTCTGAACTCATTAAGATTTTGATCTTAAAACAAAGGCAAACATTATTAGAATAAGAAAATGTAACATATGGCCATACCTCCACTTTAATTCTCTTCGGGGATAATTCATCTCTTTCTCCACATTTTGACCTAAGGGAAAGGGGAGAGAAAAAAAAAACTGAGAAAATAACTGATTTTATTCTAAAGGCATCTCAGCCTACAACCTTCTGCCAAAATATATACCCTGAAACTTCAACACCAGAAATGACATACTCATAATGAACATTAAAATAATGAAGAAAAGATATTTCCTCATTTTCAAGTTAACATTAGGGGAACATACAGATAAAATTATACATTTTAAAAGGCCACTACCTAAGAACTCCCCACAGAAAAAGTACTCAATAAATTTTTTTTTTAAAGACAGGGTCTTGCTATGTTACCCAGGCTAGTCACAAACTTCCAGGCTCAAGGGATCCTCCCGTCTCAGCCTCCCAAAGTGCTGGAATTACGGGCGTGAGCCACTGTGCCCAGCCTAGCACTCAATAAATATTTAATAATCATCACACAATGAAAAAGAAAAAAGCGACAAGGAGGATATCCCTTTATGGTTCAGTAGGAATAATTTATGATAAAATGACTAAAATGACCATTTAAGATGGACGTTTTTGGCTACATGAGATTAAAATGCATTTTGTCTATCTACAGAAATTGCAGATTATTTACCCCAGGACCCAGCAATTTTTCTGCTGGGAAAACTAATCCCAGAGGTACCTACACATATATAAAATGGTGCTCTGCCAATACATAATTATTTCATGTACCACTATGAAATTAATTAAACTATGACAAGCCATCAACTACTAGTTATACTTCAATATAAAAGATGTCAAAATGTAAAAAAGTACATCTCAGAATCAACAAAATATAACATGTATGATGTTATTTATTGTGGTATTATTTATAATAAAAAAAGACTAGAAACAACCCCAGTAGCCATCAGTAGGGAATGGGACTAAATGAATCACGGCACATACACACAATTCAATACCATGCAGCCATAAAAAATAATGAGGGAGCCTTAGGAGTCCAAGGTGGCTTCTAAATTATGTAAAAGTGTTAATATATTTTAAAGTACATTTAACTTTAAAAGGAAAGGTGAAGGTAAATACTACAGGAAATAGCTAAAAATCATCGAAGGCAATTGCCTCTGGAACGTGGAACCGAGAAGTGGGAAGGCAGAGCACAGGAACTGTCGAGTTTCATTATAAGCCTTACGTCCTGTACAACTTCTTAAATCGTAGACATGCATCATTTTGATTAAATAAAATTATTTAAATAAAGTACTCAGAAAGAAAACGGTGTATAATACAAGGAAGAAAATAAAAAACCTGAATCAGCTCTTGATTATCCAACTCCAAAAAAAAAAAAACCTTATAAATAATCCCACAGAATGTTGCTATATATTCTTACCCTATTCATTTAGTCTACATGATTTTACTTGTCAGTTGAAAATATGTAGATACTGAGGTAGAGCAGAAAATGAAACCGCTGTGAGTTAGGAAAAATAATGGTAATGAGGGCAAATGCCTATTGCTGGTTTTCAAACTTGAGGATGCACAAGAATGCTCTGGGATGCTTGTGAAGTTCATATTCCAGGGTTCCATCCCCAAAGAATGTGATTTATTAGTGCTAGAGAGGGTGCTCAGAATGTGAATTATCAACAAAAACTTACGTTACTTTAACGCAGTGGTCATCTGCACCCACTCAGAGAAGCAGGGGCACACACAACACAATGTGGGCTGGAAATCAGGGTACGTGTGGAATAAAGTGAACAAAATCAAACGGTCCTATCCTGCAGACAATGCTTATGGCTCAAGTAAGGTTAAGGTGAAGAAGAATATGCTGTGTTTACATTAAATTTTGAAACCACCATTGCTTTTTAACATCATGTTTTTTATTTCAAACTCGTGTTCCATAACCTGTTTGCTAGTAATAGAAGTGTCTTTCAATTTTCCAGTAGATACTAGTCAAAAGAGACATTTTACATATTCAACTAATCTCATCAGATTGCAAACACTTTGCAAAAAGAACCACTGTTTCCTCAGAGTTCAACAAGTTCATGTAGTTAGGGGGTGTACAAACGGATCTATAAATGCTGTCTGACTAAATCTCCTCATCACACTCAAAACCAAAGAGTGTGTGTGAGAGAAGAGTATCTAAAACCACGACCAGACCAATGCTATAGTAATTAGAGAATGATGTCTCTCAAAAAAGAAAGAGAATTAAACAGCAAAAATCACCTGAGCAATGTTTCCAAAAGTCACTGCCTTGTTTAGTCATACTGCTTTTCCAGAAATGCTTATAGCTTATATTCTAACAATAGATGATGTTTCAAATTCTACTTCTATCAAGCAATGCGAAAATACTGCCAACTGGTTAAACACTTACTTGGTGGTTCTGTACGTATATTTATAGGTGACTTCTCGAGAAATCTGCCTAGCCAAGGCAAAGAGCTCATCTCTTCTTGTCAGCAGGGCATTATCCTTCACACAGAGTTGAGCAGCTGCTTCATTAACAGTGAGCTGGATATTCAAAACAGAGTTTTAAAAATTAAGAACATTTTGATTTCATCAAAACGCAAAAGGTTTCACTTAATATATAAGAATGTCACAGCATTATATAATAAAATAATCATAATTCATAAAAATCAGAATGGTATTTATTCCTAATGCCAAATTTCTGAAGAAAATCAACTCATTGCCAACTCACAGAGCCTAAATGAATCATAACAGTCATCTTGATTTCATTTATTCATATGCTTGCTTATTTTTGGTTAGGCAGGAGAGTTTATAGACAACAAGGAAAATAAAGAGTAAAACATATTCTGCATCTTGCTTATAAAAAAAAACCAAAATATTAGAATACAGGATTTTCTGATACTATCTCTAACCAAAAATGAATGTACATGGTCTGACGGATTTTTTAAAATGTGTGCTGACATGAAAATTCTTAAAAAGGAATCAAGACCTAATGATTTTAAACATTTATCAAATCGCTTAGTAAAAAATAAGAGTGGCTGGGCATGGTGGGTCATGCGTGTAATCCTGGCATTTTGAGAGGCGGAGACGGGTGGATTATGAGGTGAGGAGTTCAAGACCAGCCTGGCCAAGATGGTGAAAGCCCATCTCTACTAAAAATACAAAAATTAGCTGGGCGTGGTGGCAGGTGCCTGTAATCCCAGCTACTCAGGAGGCTGAGGCAGAGAACTGCTTGAACCTGGGAGGTGGAGGTTGCAATGAGCTGAGATCACGCCACTGCACTCCAACCTGGGCGACAGAGCGAGACTCCATCTCAAAAAAAAAAAAAACAAAAGATAAAAAAATAAAAGAGTTATCACATGCTAGGGCTGTATTGGAAAATCAAGGTCTTGGACTAATCTCTATGATCTATCTAATTCTACCGCCCTTTCATAATTCAGTAATTACTAAATACTGCCAATATAGAGTTGCTAGTTGACCAAACACTTTGCACTAAAATTTTGTTACCCTAAACTCAAAACCTGTAATTGTTTAACTAGAAAAATTTTCACATAATTTTGTCAATATAAATAGATATAGGACATTGTCAAGAGTTATACCAAGCATTCTTAATATGCAAAAGATTTACTTAACCAAGGCATGATGATTAGCAAAAAGAAAATGGGACATGATGGCAGACAGACCTGAGATATCTCCTGCTCCATCATTTACCAGCTGTGACTCTGGACATGCAAAACTTTTGAGAGACTTGGTATTTAATATTCTGAGAGGCAAAATGGCATAATATCAGTATCCCAAAAGGCTCTAACAAGAAGCAGATGAGGAGACACACCTGGCACAAGGTTGTTGTGTTAGTTTTTGTTTTCTTTTCATAAGAAATCAGATACAGCAGTATCTCCTTACCCACAGTTTTGCTTTCTGAGTTTTCAGTTAACTGTGGTCAACCGTGGCCCAAAAATATTAAATGAAAAATTCTAAAAATAAACAACTCATAAGTTTTAAACTGTGTGCCATCTCACTCTGTCCTGTCCGAGTGATGAATCATTCTTTTGTCCAATGGACCTATACTGTCTATATTCCTGCCCGTCAGTCACTTGGTGGCCATCTCAGCCATCAGACGGAGTCTTCTGGTATCGCAGTGCCCACGTTCCAGTTACACCCTTGTTTGACTCAACAACGGCCCCAACGTGCAAGAGCGATAATGCTGGCATACTGTTCTAATTGTCCAACTTTATTATTAATAGTTATTATTGCTAATCTCTTGCTGTGTCTAATTTAGAAGTTAAACTTTATCATATGTATGCATGTATATGGACAAACAGCATATATAAGGTTTGGTACAGTTTGCAGTTTCAGGCATCCAACTGGGGGTCTTGGAATGTGTCCCTCACAGATAAGAGGGGACTACTCAACTTTCTCCCTACTCAGGCATCTCATCTTTATTTAGAATAATTTTTCTTTTTAAAATTTTTAAAAACAAAATTTTTTTTATTAAAAAAATTTTTTTTTTAATTTTCTTTAAAAAATTTTTAAAAACAAAAATAAATAGCACACAATCATTCCATCCAGAATGACAATATTCTAATATACATTATTCCAATATTTCAGTGTACATATAAAATGTAAGTACATACAGATTTGTAATCTACTTTTTTCAGTTATGTATGCTGTTTTTTTATTTCCACCAATGTATTAAGGCAGAGACTTGTTTACATTAGCATCTGGCATGGGTTGGAAGTTCAATATATATCTGTTGACTGATGAATGAACTGAAAAATCCTTTATAGTATCACTTTTACTACCTACACATACAATATTCCATTGTAGAAAAGAGAAATATATTATTTAAACCACCTTCACTCTGAACATATCACCAGTTTTCCATGTACTGTTTAAAAAAAGCTGCATAAGAGATTCTTAAATGTGCATCTTTGCACACAAATCCAATTATTTCCTTGGAATAAATTCCTACAAATAGATCTGTCACATCACAGGGTATACTAAATTTTAACAAATTTATACATTCCACCAAACTACCCTCAGAAAAGTTGTTGTAAATCATAATGCTGTCAATGATTATATGATGAGTCCATTTCCCATAATCTTGACCAATACTTGTTATTATCTTTTTAAAACTTAACTTGTTTTCTATTTCTAAAAGCATTTGGTTATAATTTGCATCTCCTTGACTATGAAACTAAAGTTTTTTCTTATGTTTTTGACTCATTACAATGTTTCACTTTCTTAGAACTTCAGGAATTCTTTATTAACAGTATTGACTCTTCATCACATACAATGGGATTTTTTTTTTTAATGTTTGTCATTAGCCACATAGTTTCTATGCCTTGGGTGCCAGGCACAGAAACACTCTTCCCATCCTAACAATATATAAATGTGTCATAATTTAGTCTAATCCTTTTACTTTTCCCATCCAAGTATTTAAACCATCTAGGATGTGTTATGGTACACTGGTATGATACAGTTATCTGACATCCTCCTCCCCAAATTTACAACTGTGATTTATATTGATTTGTTCTGAGACAATTAATTTGGCTACTGACAGCAAAAGGTTATAATAATAAACCCAAGTCTCCTATTTTAAATCCATAGCTGAATATGAAAGCATAACTGAAGGAAGAATTTAATTTTCAGCTTTCTCCCCTCCTTCTGAAGACTCATCAATAGATAAATTCCTCCCCTAAGTGCCTTTGAATGTTATTGGAGTTAAAAGTGAAATGTATACTTTAAATAATGATTTGGAATGACAGTAGCTACATGACCTTGAAGAGCATTCTCAAATAGCTTTTTATGTAGCGATTTTTGTCTTCATACTCATAAATCTAAATTACTATAAAAATCTCTGATATTCAGTAAGATGTTTAAATTGACAACATTTCAGAGGTACTAGCTTACGCATAACCACAGAAAATAACTTTTCGACATAAACTGAAAACAATATTCTAATATTTCTTCTATCACCTTACCAGAAACCAAGGAAAACAAACATAATGCATTCACTGTCACTGAATTTAGGCTCCCACAAACCAAAGAAGTAGACTAAACTCTGCAGTCCCTCAGGGAACCTGGGAGAAAACCGAGGCTGGAGAAAAAACTCTAGCTCACCCCTGAGTTGTAATAAAAAGCTGATTCATGAAGCCTCTCCCTTAAAAACATGTATTTTGTCAGAGTTACCCAGATTTCATGCCCCCAGTTGCTAATAATTAACAAATCAATAACTATTATGATATACTTACAAAAGAAAAATGAAAATATTCCCAAACAGTTCATCACTTGCTGTAGCACTGTTAGCTTTTTCTGAATGCCAATATTCTAATTTTGTTAAAAGGATAAAGTAACAAGATATTCTCCCTTACTGGTTTACTTATTTCCTCCATTTCCGTTTTTGTGGCCCAAAATACCAAAATTCCACTCATATGTTTATGTGAAAGATTTCTTAAAGTTGGCTTCCTTTTTTTTTTGAGACATGAGTCTCACTCCGTCACGTAGGCTGGAATATGGTGGCACGACTTCTGCCTCCTGGGTTCAAGTGATTCTCTTGTCTCAGCCTTCCAAGTTGCTGGGACTACAAGTGTGTGCCACCATGCTCGGCTAATTTTTTTGTATTTTTAGTACAGACAGGGTTTCATCATGTTGGCCAGGCTGGTCTCAAACTCCTGACCTCAAGTGGTCTGCCCGCCTTGACTACCCAAAGTGCTGGGATTGCAAGTGTGCGCCACCACGCCTTGCCTCCCGAAATTAGCTTTCTATCTCTTATAACTAGACTTAAAAATTGAACTCATTACAGTTATCTTTATCCTCAAAAAGAGTGGTTTATTGATTCCTAAACAAATCTTTCTTTACAGGTTGTTAGAATTGTAACCTCCAACAATCAAATGATTGTGACTTTAAGTACTGTTGGCATAAAAACACTGTGACCACAGTGTAATAGGGAGACTCAGGACTTTCATCTCCAGCACTGGGAGGGCTAGGTACCATTATTAGCCCCTCTCAGAAAAAAACACCAAAAATATTAAATAAAATGGGGAGGGGATCATCTTTTAAATGCTCAATTAGCTGATGAGAATAAGGACACTGAGGCCAAAATGAATAAATACAGTACCTCAAGGGAGTGTAAGTTAAGCACAGTTGCTATACTTGATAAGTTTGAGATTCAATCTTCATGGCCTCATGGGATTGGAGAGAATGGGAAGGAAACAACAGGCAAAGCCCACAGCCGACCAAAAGTGAGGAGTCTAACACGCTGCCTCCATAAAGCTGAAACCTCAGCACACATGCCCAATGTAAGGTTGAATTAGAAATACATCTGTACCCCCCAGGAGAATGCAAAGAAAATTATCTCTTGAACCCTGGTAATGACTGGGAGAGAACAAAAGGCACTCCCTTGAGATTTCATGATCCCAAATCAGCCATAATTCACACTAAGTGGGCTGAGAATTTATTTTCACAGGGTCTCATTTGTAATGTCCCCAAATGCCAGGTAAAAAGAAAAAGCAAATAACTTCTAGGGAATTCACTTTCTTCCCAGGCCTCTAAACATTCTCACAGTTAAAGTTCCAAGAAATATAAATTCACAGAAATCATAAAACATCCAAAGAAACAAGGGAACAAAAGTGAAAACTAGTAGAAACAGACAGCAAAATCAGACCTTGAAAGACTTCATTTAAAGAAATAAAAGGATTTGAACATATGACTAAAAAGCAATATAATAAAAATAACCAAGAAAACGTGAGAATCAGGAGAGGAGAAAGAAACTGTGGCAGAAACAAACAAGATTTAAAAAAGCAACAGTAAATAACAGAATAAGCAGTAACTTCTAAACAGAACAATGAAAGCCCAAAGCCAACAAAATGGTATCTTTAATTACTAAGGGAAAACCACTAACATTACAGAATTTAACACCCCAAATAAATAGTAATTAAAAATGAGAGCAAAATAAAGTTATTTCCTAGTAGGTGGGGAACGATGAAGTTTGTCACCAGGCCATCATTAAGAAAATCCTAAAAGGAAACTAATCCCAGATGATAAATGTGGAAATAAAGTGTATCAGGGCTACAGGGGAGATACAAATAAAATAATGGAAAAAATCCAAAATATTAGTAATTATAATAAATGTAAATGGACCAAATGTTCCAGTTAAAAAACAAAGAATGTCTGACTGGGTTCTTTAAAATCTTACATAAATTTTATATATAATTTTATATAAAAGATATATATAAAACATGGATTCAGAAAGGCTGAAAATAAAAGGATGAAATAAAGATATAACAAGCAATAGGCCATTTGTGGTGGCTCATGCCTGTAATCCCAACACTTTGGGAGGCCGAAGCAGATAAATTGCTTGAGCCCAGGAGTTGGAGACCAGCCTGAGCAACATGAAAACACTGTCCCTACAAAAAAAGAAAAGAAAAGAAAGAAAGAAATTATCTTTCTTTTTTGGACCACATGTCTGTGGTCTCAGCTACCCAGGAGGCTGAGTGGGAGAATCACCTAAGCCTGGAAGGTCAAGGCTACAGTGGGTCGTGATCTCACCACTGCACTCCAGCTTGGGTGACAGAGTAAATGCTGTCTCAAAAAAAGATATAAAGATGTAATAGGCAATTACTAGTAAAAAGAGAGCGCATGTATTTATACGAATATTTTAAAAATAGCTTTTTAAAGCAAAATGCATTAAAGGTTAATAAAATTACTGCATAATACAAAGGGCAACAGATAACACTACAATCACAGTGAAATTTTAGCACACAACTTTTTACTGATAGAGCAAGTAGACAAAATAGTTAAGAATATGAAAGATTTGAATAACAGTTAATAAGCTTGTTAGAACAGACACATACAGAACACTCTACCAACAACTGCTTAAGATACCATTTCCAAACATAAAAAAACACTGACCACAAACTAAACCATAAGTAAACTCTCAACAAATTTTAAAGGGTTGGCATCACACAAACCATGTTCTCTTGCCCTCAATGTAATTCAGTCAGAAATCATTAGAAAAAATAACTAAGGAAAAAAAAATCAGTCATATTTGGAAATGAAGAAACACTTTTAAATAACTCATGGTTAGAAAACAAATCATAAACATAATTAAAGTTGAAAAATAACCTCATATCGAAACTTTGGGAATAACAATGAATCAATACTTGGTGAGAACTTAAACTTTAATTGCTCATATTAGAAAAAGAATGACTAAAAATTAATGAACTAAGCAAATAAAGTTAGAAAAGAACAATAAAATAACTGTAAGAAAGGAGACAAATATATACACAGCACAAGCAAGAATATCAACTAAGCCCAAGTGGCTTCTTCAAAAAGATCAGGGGTTGGCAAGCTTTTTCTATAAAAGGGCAGAGAGTAAATATTTTAGGCTTTATGGGCCAAACAGCCTGTGGCACAACTACTTAACTCACCACTGTAGCTCAAAATCAGCCACAAACAGTACATAAACAAATAGGCCCAGCTGTGTGCCAATAAAAGTTTATTTATAAAACCAGGAGGTAAGTGAGACTGGGACCACAGACCCCTGTTTGCAGACCTCTAAAAAAGAATAAAACTGGCAAATCTTTGGCAAGGTTGATTGGGGCAAAGGAGAGAGAGGTGTACAATCAATATTAGGAGTGTGTGTGTGTGCATTTGTATTTTTTTCTTTTGAGACTAAGTTTTGCTCTGTTGCCAGGCTGAAGTGCAGTGATGCAATCTCAGCTCACTGCAACCTCCACCTCCTGGGTTCAAGTGATTTTCCTGCCTCAGCCTCCTGAGTAGCTGGGACTGCAGGTGCGCACCACCACGCCCAGCTAATTTTTGTATTTTTAGAAGAGACGAGGTTTCACCATGTTGGCCAGGATGGTCTCTATCTCTTGACCTCATGATCCGCCTGCCTCGGCCTCCCAAAATGCTTGGATTACAGGCGTGAGTCACCACGCCTGGACTTAGGTCAATATTAGGTCTTAAAAAACTATAAATAACTTTACACTGGTAAGATGAAATGGACATATTCTGAAAAAATGTAGCTTACCAAAATTGACTCAAGAAATAGACTGCCATAATTCATTTTTTAAAATCATCAAAAGGAAAAGTTCAACATTTTCTTTCAAGTGTTAGATGCTGAAATCTATCAATTCTGAGACTGGGAGTTCAGAATAAAACAAGCTAACTTAATAATGTGTCCAGGTTTGTGAATTCCCAGATTCAGCATTCCTCCTCTCTCGAAGGTGAAATTGCTGGCTTTCTCTGAAACACTCAGCCTTTACTTCTCAACACTACAATGGAAACTGACCTAAGCATGGCATCACTGTTTATTCTATAGGCCTGGGTCCTTATCTTGGTAACCTGCTTAGCACCCCAATTCCTCCAGAATTTCTTCTGCTCTGTCTACAGTTACCTGTTGACTACATTCTCCTTTTCTCCTTCCTATCTTTCTAGAGCTCTTTGGCTGGAAACTGCTATCTGCTGACAAATATTCTGTAATGCCAAATTGTCTACCTATTTACATTTATAAGTATTACAAGTAGAAACTTGTAATACTCTACTTGTAATACTCTACTGCCTTGCTGTTCCCAAATTTTGGTTGCTCTCTCCTCATCCATTCACTGATTTAAGATTGGGGGCACACTGCTTGCCTAGTTTACCATCTACCATCTGTTAATGTCCCTTATAATAGATGCAACACTGCCTGCTGGCTTTTTTCTGATATTGCTCTGGGTTTGTCCCTTTAGCACCTGCCTGACACCAGCAGTGCGTGTGGTTCTAAGCCTCAGCCCTCACTCTCTCCACAATCTGATGCCTATAAAACAGACCATACTTAGCCAGGTTGTAGGACTATCGCTGATTCTTTAGCATAAAAAAAAAAAAGAAGGGCTTAACAATAAGTCATTCCATAATTCGTTACAGTCTACACTTGGAGACTTTATAGTCTAACATATTTATTTATAATAAATATGTTATTATAAATACATAAACAAATATTTTCTTCTTACAAGAAAAAGAATTTTATGTACTTGAACAGTTGAAAAAAACTTACAGGTATAGATACCTTGCTGAACTTCATCCACTAGTGACCTACATACAGATGTATGTCTTGAAAGATTAAAAGAACAGTATTCACATAATTTATTTGAAGAAAACCCTCAGAACAGTGAGATTAAGCCAACAATGAATTAAGAATAAGTTATATATTCCTTACATGGAAATTGAGTTGAAACTAGCAACATTCTTTAATCTCAGGAACTTAGAAGAACTAAAAAAACTTCCACTGATTTTAAATAATCAGGAGAAAAAAAATGCAAAATTCTCATAATACCTAAAAGGTATACCTAATAGTACTCTCTTTCAATTCCCTCAGGATTTTGTAATTTCTTCCAAGATCTTAGATAGTTACTAGTTTTAAGAAAGCTTTCGGATTCACAAACATTTATCCTAAACTATATTATTAAACCAGATTCACATATTGGAGTTACAAGTAACAAGCAGGCCTAAGTGAAGCTTCTAAAACACAAGCCACAACTTCCAAAGCCCCCACCCCCACATTTCAGCCTACTGGCATTCATTTTGAGTATTTCCTTATTTTGGGAAACCCACGGTCTCATTACTTAAATACCATCTGTACCTACTTATCTAAAGAGGCAAAGAGCTCCTTAGCAAAAGCTAAGTGTAAAATCATTCTTTTTGGATTTTTTAAAAGTAGGGTATGATTTTTTTCAAGTCAGGTTAACTAGGTTTATTAATCTTTTAGAAATAATTTTACTTTGATAAAAATATAGGTATTTTGACTCAACTTTGTGTTTCATTTGCTATGTTTTAAAAATTATAGGAAAACTAGATTAAAGTATGAAGCTAAAATTGCCAACACATTTTGCCTTTTGTTTCTCTACTAATGACAGCCATATAACCTTTTAAGTGGATCCTTCCACTGGTTCAAAGGATACTCCCAAAATAGATCAAGTTACAGATTGACCATGACTTAAGTCATTCTGCCAACCAATTATCTGATCTCGAGCTCCAACATTCATGTCTAAAATCATTTATTTAAAAAGATCTGGCTGGGTACAGTGGCTCATACCTATAATTCCAGCACTTTGGGAGGCCAAAGCAGACATATCACTTGAACCCAGGAGTTTGAGACCAGCCTGGGCAACATGGAGAGACTCCCATCTCTATAAAAAACTTAAAAAAAAATAAATTAACTGAGTGTGGTGGCACACACCTGTTGTCCAAGCCACTGGAGAGGCTGAGTGGGGAGGACTGCTTAAGCCTAGGAGGTCGAGGCTGCACCCACTGCACTCCAGCCTGGGTGAAAGACCAAACCTCCAAAAACAAAAAAAAAAAAAAAAAAAAAAAAAGCTATGAAACAGTCTTTCTAACTCTTGAAAATGCATTTATTTTCCAAGCACTTACTGGGTACATTAGACTCTAGGGATATAAAGATGAATGAGACATTATCTCTGCCTTGAAGAAACCCAGAGTATACTGTGAAGCACAGACCAGTATACAAAAATAAGTACAATAAGGAGTTGAAGTTATTGTGCCAAAAGTATATGTAGGGATAAAAATGAAAAGGAAAGGTCATTCTACTTGAAGGAAAAGATAACAGAAAACACTTAAGCTTATTCTGGGCTGAATTTTAAAGATGATGTGTTGACCAGATAGATGAGAAGACAAGAAATAAATGTCAAAGTTGATATACACACATAAAGTATAATATGTTATACATAGAAAATTTTATATCTATACACACACACACATACACATACAAACTTAGGCAGACTATGTCTAGAGTGCTATAAAGATAAAATAAAAATGGTTAACGCCAAACATCAAAACAATGTTCAAAATTACAATTACTACAAAAATGTTTTTTAAATGAAAAGTTATATTTAAAACCTAGTTTTATCTCTTAATTAAAAAAGAAACTGCCTTACAAATGCAAGGACATTATGCTTTCACTGCTTAAATTCTGACATTTTTCTAGAAGTCACCACATACCGTAGTTCCAAAGCTCAAATATGTTCAAGTTCAATAAAAACATACCCCAATACAGCCGTGCGTGGTGGCTCACACCTGTAATCCCAGCACTTTGGGAGACTGAGGCAGGTGGATCACGAGGTCAGGAGATCGAGATCATTCTGGCCAAAACGGTGAAACCCTGTCTCTACTAAAAATACAAAAAAATTAGCTGGGTGTGGTGGCACATGCCTGTAGTCCCAGCTACTCAGGAAGCTGAGGCAGAATTGCTTGAACCCAGGAGGCAGAGATTGCAGTGAGCCGAGATCGCACCACTGCACTACAGCCTGGGTGACAGTGTGAGACTCTGTCTCAAAAAAAAAAAAAAAATATATACATATATATATATATATATATATATATATATACCCCAACACAATAAATATGGTCAATTTTCACAAAAGAGCTAATGTTGTTAATACCTCTATGTTTTTAATACTGCTTTCAGGGAGTGTATCACATTTGCTGCAAACTATTACCAAACTTATCTCTAATGACTAGCAACATGCTGCATACACACAGAGTAGAATAACGCGGGCTTTGTACCTCATGAAGTGTGAGATGTTTCCCATCCTTCCTCTTTGAGTCAAATCTGCCATATATTGCACTGTATTTCCGAATTTCCTCCTCTTTGTGTGGATCATCATCGTTCATCTCAAAGATGTGACCAATCATTTTGGCCAACTTCTTGTTGGTTTTTAGCAGCTCTTTCACTTCGTTCAAGTCACTTTTCGGCAGTGTGGGGGCCATCCGCTCCACACACTCGGCCACAGAGAGCGCAGCAGCAGCATCCAGCGCCTCGCTGCTCTCCTTTGGGGACGCAGGGGAGCCCAGGTCTGCTGGGGAGAGGCTGTGCTCGCTCTCAGTGGCATGGTGGCCTTGCCAGAGTCTGGAATCACCAACACTCTGCAGCGCTAGGCTCCCCACCACATCTGACTTCCCCTGTCCCAAGCTCTGCACACAGGTGGTGGCAGCACATTTGGGGATTTTTAAATGAGGTTCCCGGGCATTGCTACTCCTTTCATAACTACTACAGGATATTCCCAGCCATGTCGGTGATCCCTCTGGTAATTTATAGATGGGTATGCTACTGACAGGAAGGGAAGTCAGCGGCTGATTGAAAAGCCCAGGGTTTGTGACCCAGTCTCTCAAAGCCTTCTGCAGCCTTCTAACATGAAGGGGCTTGCTAGCCATGCCCACGAGTGCCATGATTTCCAAAAACTCCTCTTCTCCTGCTTCACAGAGCTGCTGGACATCATCACCACCTTGTTGGATAAAGGCATCAAAATAAGAAAGTAGGTTGGCTTTTTGTAATATTCTATACAGCTGCAACTCGCCCAGGGTCCTGGGTAAGGCCGTAGCCATTACTGTGGATGGATTCAACCTGCCAAAAAAATAAAAAATAAAAAATAAACATTCATCATACTTGTTTCAAACCTCCTACATCAAATAGGTTAGACTACAGGTTTTAAAAACAAAAACAAGCAGCATCTGCATAGTGACTGTCTGTGAAGGAAGCATTCTCTCTACATACTTTATCTCATTCTGCACTCCTAACAACCTTATAGGTCAGTAACTAAACTGAATTATTCTCCCGAAAGAGAGTAACTGGTAAGCAGGAATCTAGAGGTTCCAACCAAGGCTCAAACCAAGGGTTCCACATCCCATATTTTTGACTTTATATAGGAATGGACACAGCTGGAGTTAAAAATTATCAAATTTAGCAGGAGGTAAGAAGTAGAATATGCTACCATCTGCTGAACACTTATTGTGTGCCAGGCAATACAATAAACGGTTTATGTATGTCTGATTCTCACAACGGCCCTGTGACACAGGTATAGTTATTCCCATTTTACAGAGAAAAAAATGAGCAAGATGAGTCTGGCAGCCAAAGGAAGATAGATTTCAGTATGAATTGGAGGTGAGAAAATAGAAGGTGGTATGTTTAGGAATCAAGAAAGAAGAGGTAGAGAAAAGTCCAACAAGTAAGTGACAAGATTTGGTGATCACTTAGATCTAAGTGATGAACAAAGTTACCATTTATTGACGTTTATTGATAAAGGAAATAGTTACTGTTTACCGACCCTCTGTGGTTTAAGAAAAGAGTTACAGGTGACAATGAGATTACATCTGAGAGTTCATAATTCTAACAGGCATTGGGGACACAGAAAAATAAGGATGATGGGATTCCCTTTCAAACACACAGCACTTGCACATGACACAGGGTAGAATGCTTATGGAGAACTGCCCTGCATGTATCAGGGAGAGAGCTGTCGGATAAAATGAGGAGGGTGGGTGATCCCTCCAAAGCAGCAGGAGAAGGCCTAAGACAGAGCCAAGGAAGAAACATAATTTTTAAGGCCAAGCAAGACAAAGAAGTCTGTTTTTAAAGAGACTGAACAAGACTCAGCAAAGTACTTCTTGACCTCTTAGCAGCCTTTAAAAGTTGTTCACAGTTGCCCGGAGACCTCCCACATACAGAGAGGAGTTGGCCAAGTACTTCTATTTAAGAGAAACAAATAAACTTGTTGTAATCAAATGCACTCTTAGGATTAAAAGTACCCTGTAGTCCTCTATGGAGAAAATAACAGAAGGCTGAAAGAATATGTACATCAGGGAAAAATGGAAGACCCACTCTCAACTCTAACAGTATATAGTAGTAGTTAACCGGGACAATAGTTAACTAGGCTTTTCCTTGAAAGCCAAGAAGTCACAGAACTTGGGACTTTTGTTTTATGCCATCAATCAGAAGGCTACACAAAATTCTAGTCTCAGTCACTTGAAGCCAGGAGAATGGGTGTCCCTACCACTCTAAGCACTGACTACTGGAAGCCCCATCTCCTGGAACCTCTGTGTCATCCACAATCTGTTTTGATCAACTAGTGACTTCCTCAAATTTTATGTCTCTTTATTTGCAAGGGCTAGTATGGGCATAACCAGGTGACCTGATGACTTCCCAAAAGACAACAAAGACTGAATTAGGGCCCAGTAGCTTCTGCTAACACCCAGGAAATCACCTGGGGTGCTTTTGAAAAATAGTTTCCCAGGTGCCTGAGATGCATCTCAGGAGACTCCCATGATTAGGCAAATCTGACAGACTACACAAGATTCCTACTTAATAAATCCTCTGGGCACCACAAACTGCTACAGGTCCTGTGATGATCCAGGTAATTCTTTAGGTCAATCTTCACATTCATGCCACCTCAGTCCACTGGATGAAAACGTTCTTGCATCTTCTGAATCACCTAAAGGAGGCTCTACATGTCCTCCCACTCCAGGGAGAGTCTATCGTCCACCTGGACACCAACTCACAAAAACAGCTGTCAGGAGTTACAGATCCAAGTTTATGGCTATATTAAACTACACTATACAAATAGAAGGGCTGCTAGAAAGTGTCAGAGGTGGAAGAAAGGAAATTTACTTTCCCCATCATATACATCATGCAACTCCTCCATAGGCTTTCAATGCAATACTAAAAAAAGTACATGTATACATGTGTATATATGTACACATGATCAAAATACACTGTGGAAGACACAGAAGTTCCAGGAAATGGGGTTTTCCAGTAGTACACACACTAAGAGAACTGGAACTTTGCAAGGTTTATGGCGTGATCGATTAACTCACCATATGTACAGCTCACATTGTGAGATAGAGGAGAGATTAAATGAGAAAATCAGGACAAATAGTTTTTAATCTTTTTATGAGCAATAAGAAAAATATACATATGTTAGACAAATACAAAAGAGAAACTTAAGAAAAAGGACTAAAAGACTCAAGCTTATATTTTATTCTTCTGAGATAACGCAATGATTTTAGAAAATAATTTTCAAGTTTTATCCTTTCTTATCTGTACCCATTTTTAAAAAAATGAAACTCCCTAGTTTTTAAGGGAAAGTCCTCTGTATGAGTAAGAAAGTAGTTATGAATATAATATCTCCATAAAGACTGATAGGACCAAGTGTACCTCTCCAAAGCCAAGATAACAGATGGAAGAGAACTAACTGATTCGGTCCCTGGAGGCTTTCTAGAGGCCCACAGTTACTACTGGAAAAGGAGTTTTCCTCCTAAGCTTTCGCTTTAAGAGAATGTTTCAGTTTCCTTTCAAAGCCTACTGTGATAATTTAAACACCCACCCCTTCATATATTAACTTGATGTGATTTGAAAGAAAACTTTTATGAGATTTTGTTTTCATAAAATCTATAATCATTAATGATTCAACATGAAGGTCAAATAAGTCAAAAGAAAGCCTCTATCTCCATCTCTTCAAGCTGAAGTAAATATAAAATGGGTCCTTAACATGTTATATACAGGTAGCTTATAGTATTGTAAATCCACTCAGCTGAAAACTACTGTTACCTGGCCTTTTCAAGATATCCTGGAATGACCACACTGAGTCTGACTTTTCAATGAATTCCACAGTTAAGAGAAACTAATTAACTGCATTCAAAAGCTAACCCTGAGACCTGGCTGCCAATGTACAGTAAACTTTCACTTCCACCAGCTTAAATGTTCCTCACCCCGCTCAGTCCAATAAAAAGAATCCCAACGATGTTAGGGGAAGTGGGATTAAACAAAAAAGCATTAATTTAAGACCATTTGTTGTTGTTTCTTATTCACTGATCTTTTAAACCATAATGATTTGTTCTAAAACTTTTTTAAAAATTCACTTTGTCTTCTTACAGGGTAGCAGCAGTCACCTGCCAGATTCCAACTGTGCTAAGTGAAGTAAGGAGCTAGTTTGGTCGATAAAACTACTCGTCAACTCCTGTTTCCCTATGGAAAACAATTTCCGTGACAGTCTCCAAACTGGGATGTGAGGATATTTTGATAGCACTGAGGCCTTTAATTGTCACTAGGGAAAAGCAGAATCATTCCTTCAAACCTGCCTCAGGCTATCTTGTTTTCTGGCCTCACCATTCTATCAAAACTCTGGGCCTCTCTCTCATTAATCTCTTGGCTACATGGTATCTATCACTCCTTGAGATGCTCTTCACCTGATTTTAGTAATGCTGTATTATTTCTTTTCCCTACATTCCCTTATTATACTCTAAGTGCAAGAATTCTCCAAATTTTTATATTACATCTTTTTTTTACTGTGTGTCCATAACTTTCTTTTGACGATCTCACCCATTCCCAGGCTTTAATGATCACTATAGGCAGATGACCTCCCAATCTGTATTTGTAGTTGGACCAGGGCCATGGAGTTACTCCAAGCGTTCTCAAATCCAAATGTACACAAAACACTGACCACTGAGTGAAAAAGATGCCTCTCACACGTCTACTTTGCAAATGAAGGTAGACACTTCTGTTATTTAGTAACACACAAACTCACTTAAAAGTGTAATCGGATTTTTGTTTATTTTTGTCTTTATAATGTATTCTCAAAAAACAAATACTAAAAGTAGTAATGAATATTTGCAATTTTTTTATTTGAAACACTATTCTCACACCTGAAAAGTTCAGAACCATCAGCCCATCAAATTATTCTTCTGAACTGTAATTTGGCATTCTGCCTGGGCATTGTCAAAACCTCAAATTTGATGAGTCTAGAAGCAAATACATTATCTCATTTTCTTCTCTTCTTCCAGAATCCTAGGTCTACTCATTCCAACTTTCTTAGCTCTTTCAGTTGCACCACCAGTCTTTCAGTTTCCTGGATTTAAGTAAGTTTGGATTCCATTTTTCCTTTTTGTTCTTTCTTCCAATCTACATGTCCTTAGGCTACACCACCACTTTACTCTGCCTCAAAAGCACCAAATTCTAGTGCTCATTGCTTCTTGCCTCAACTTTGAAAAAAGCTCCTTCACCTTCAATAGATCCCGCACTGCAATGCCAAGTTTACAAACTGGCAAACTTCTCCACCACTGCATAGAGAAAGAAATCCAAACGACTCATATGGGCATCCCAGACCCAAGCCTATCTTTCCACGCTTCTGTCTGTTCCTTAGCATGCCCATACACTTGTGACAAGCAGATACACTGGACATTCCTCAAATATGCCTTTCAATTCCCTGCCCCTGTGCCAGGCAGCCTCTCACCCTCCAACCTCCACAGCCTTTGCCAAAATGTCTTTTCCACTACCCCTGGCTGCAGCTGTCCTCTCCCTTCCCTGAACCCCGCAACACTCTCTCTCTCTCATATTTTGAACTTATTCAAATACATCAAGCATTAAGCCAGTTTTCTGGGAAACAGAGGCAAGACAATCCTTCATGGAGAATCAGGGGAAAGACAAGAAGCAGACTTAAACCCTGTGGTAAATGCTGTGCAGCTGTGAAGGAGCCATGACACAAGGAAGGCACCTGCCTGGCTCTGCAGAACAAACCACTGTTAGGTTATATGCACCCCGAGGGCAGGAAATAGGTTTCATTAATCTATTATCCCCCATTATTCCTAGCAAAGTGTTCTATGTTAAATAACATCTTTGGAAAGGTTGCTGTGCAATGAAACCCAATGTCCGAGTCGGAATCTGATCAGCAACCTTTCATATTCCAAAAGGGAGGCCTTCTGTGTAAACCGGTATCTCAATGAATTGTCAATCCAATAACAGGGCATCCTGTTACTTTACTTACAGTCCTTTTCATTCTCTCATCCTCATTACTTCCTCTTTCTTAAAAAGCTATACGGTGCACTCCTATAACGTGGCTATTCTCTCAAGAAAGCAAAAGATGCTCTCCCAATACAGGAACTACAAGTTAGCGTTATATATCACACATCAAGTCTGGCCCCAAAACCTGCCGTTTAAGAATTTAAGTTCAGTCATGAGATCCTAGTTCTTTTTCTTCTCTGTTCCTATAAACGTGGTGTAACTTATCATCAAATTTTCTATCTCATAAATGATCTACATACTCAAAGGGATTTATAATCACTATTCTTGCATCTTCTCCCCTCCATGCTATGGGAATCATTGTTATATACACATACACAAACATATACAGCAATACACATATTCACACACTTCCAGGAGTGGGAAGAAACCAAGGGAAAATCCTAGTATAAGGTCTGACTTATTTATGCAGAATAGACTAGAAATTCCTTCCCCCAACACAGCCTGCAAGTTTTACTTTAAAATTATCTGAGTTAATAGCAACCTCTTACAGACTTACAAAAAAATGTGAAAAACCTTGGAAAGAGTTAAGAGCTCATGAATCATTTACAGATTAAGGTAAATTAGTTCCAACAGATTATTTTCCTCTTAACATCTAGACAAGATCTGATGTACATTAATTAAAGATTGAGATGAGAAATGGGGATGATGAAAATAGGAAATCTGAGGGCAGACTACACTTAAAGCCTATGAAGTATTGCAACTTTAGGAGAGTATACCTTGAAGGTACAGGGGTGTGGGAGAAGGGTGAAATGGGTACATGATAGGCTGAAACTGAAAAGGTTTATAAAAAGCAGATATTTGACTTAGGGAAGGATGAGCTTCTATGTCAGGTGTGTCCAATCTTTTGGCTTCCCTGAGCCACACTGGAAGAACTGTCTTACGCCACACAAAAAATTCACTAACACTAACAAGAGCTAATGAGCTTAAAAAATAAATCACACACACACACAAATATCATAATGTTTTAAGAAAGTTCACACATTTGTGTTGGGCTGCATTCAAAGCCATCCTGGGCTGCATGCAACCATAGGCCTTGGGATGGACAAGCTTGCTTGATGCAATTAATTATTTTTGTTTTTATCCTCATTCTAGAACCCAGAACTCAAGCTAAAATGATTATGGGTTACTTAAGACCACAGAGTTGGCCTAGGTACTAAATCCCATGTAGGTGTTTCAAGTTCCAAATGATTTACCTGGGCATACATATTACTAAGCATTCAGTGGTGGATCATATAAGTCAAGATACTTTTGGATCTGAGCTGCGAATTAAATATATCCCTTCCAATGAATTGAGGGTAATTTGGTAAATTTAAAATGCTCTCTCTTGTTTGTTCTAAATTCTGAATGAAGCTGGAAAAAAAATTTTAGAGACATCTTAAAATTTTAATTAAAATATTCAGTGTAAGGTTAAATTTACTTGCCAAAATTAGAAAAAACTAAATCACATTGATTTTGCTAAATAACCATGTATTAATTTCATTATAATTACAATAGGCAAATAAATACTAGCATTTCATATAATGGCTGGAAATTCTCAACCAACCAACCAACCATCAAGTCATTCAACAAACATTAAGTAGCCTCTGAGCGCTGACTATACAGGCAATATTTATAAGTTTTTTCACCTTTTCAGAAGTTTCTCTGTAAAAATCATTAAATTAATAAAGTAATATGCAAATTAATGGGCCACCCCTAAATACAATGTAAGGAGAAATGACAAACTTTGAAAGCTTAACAGTATGTTTTAGCTGTGTGAATTCTCCCAAGATGAGGATTACTATTTTTCTCAAGCGTCAACTTCTCAAATTTCCCACTTGTTCCATTATTAAGCTTAAGGAGTATATTCTACTGTTGTATGAGTTATTGAACATGTCAGATCAGAAACGGAATTTGCATTTAATATAATAATTGTACTATTCTTCATACTACTGTTCAAAAGGATAAAAGAAGCAGGTGAGATAAAAATAAATCCAAAGCAAAGGGGCTAGCAGCCTTCTATTATGCTCAAGTGTCTATTATTTATTGTGTAAAATGTTTAGCAAATTCCATAATGAAATATGCATAGACGGGGTGATTACACATTAGCATGATCTTAACTGTTCAAATCATATTATAAAATGGTGACTTTCATCTAAAACACAGCTTCACATTTAAAGGTAAATTTTACGGAGATTTCATTTCCAAAAATGCACATAAATAACATGCACAAAAAACAGCTCCAGGCTCGTTATAATGGAATAAATGAGTCCTAAGTCTCAGGCCAAAAGATACAAAAACTTGACATAACTTGGGAGACTAAGGTGGGATAATCCCTTGACCCCAGGAGTCTGAGGTCAACCTGGGCAACACAGCAAGACCCCGTGTCTGTATTTTTTTAGGAACTGGCATACTTCTGTTTTCATCCAACTGTTAAATATTTAAAGTGCATTAACAAATTCTTCAAAGATGTCTCTCACTTTATAATATCTTCTTTCAAAGAAGCATCCACAGTGTAAATCCCCCAAAATCTTCAATAATAAACCAGTAAGTTCTTAGCTGTGGTGTGATGAAAAGAAAATATCTAATGCTTTAACTGATTCTCTAATAAGGAGAATAAAAATCTATTCACTTTCCCATGTGACAGTGGGTATTATTTACCAGTTACAAAAAAGAGATTACTCAACTGAATTAACAATTTTGAAAGATGAGATAATTTATTAGATCAAGTTATTTACTAGACATAAAAGCTTACTAAATGTCCTTGTAACAGCATAGTAATCCTAAGAATTTCTGTCATTTGAATTACGTCCATAATTAGAAGGTAGAATAAAATAAAAATCCACAGTGCCTCAATGTTTTCATTATTATTATTACTGATACCTTCACGAGTAACTAGAGACCATCAGAGCCAGAAAAAGAAAACATTTCTAATATGGGAATGGCATATTAACTTCATTGCAATATGGTAAAAATAAAATTGAAACAAGAAAGTTTCTTCCAGAAGTTCCTTTACATAATTTTCTTTCAAGATCTAATGTTCCAATATTTAATACTCAAAACAGGGGAAAAAAAGGCTGACCTAGCCAGCCATTTACAAAGTCTCAAGAAAATCCTTACTTGCATGTTAATAACCATAAGGACAAAATATAATCTTTTGAACTGAATGAAAAGATATTAGATGTCTTCAATGACACAAATATGGAGGAGAAAAAGCCTTGCATCTAAGAGCCACTCTTACTGGCACACAGATTAGATCAGAAGCACCTCTTTCAGAAAAAGCTCAATCTCCAGCCAAAACAGAGAGAGCAAATCCTATACATCCTCTCTTCTCATACTTCTTATAACCCACACACAAATTACGAAATAGCATAATAGAGTATGTTGTTCAGGGAAAAATTTTCAAAAAAGTGAAAACCTAGGAAGGTAAGTCATTGCGTGCACACTCTGACAACAGCTAAGCATTTCCTACGTGACTAATCTATTTTAAATTCGGTTCCTCTGTTCCTATGAAATCTCATATTATCTATTAAAACTGCCAAAATATTTTTAAACAAGATCTGAGAATTCCTCTCTCAGTTTCTGATCTTTGCACTCCTTGAGTTGGCAGACACGTCACTGGCAAACCAACTGGTAGTGACAAGTTACTCCAAATCGACTCTTTCAGATGAAATTTTAAATTAACAGCCATCCCCAAATTTTCCGTGCCTCCTATATCTCAGGGAGCGAGGTGTAAGTACACGCAAGTCCTCCTGATCACTTGCTGCAAAACTTGGTCTGCAGAATCTACAAATGGATAATTCCTTTTCAACCATCCCTTTCCCCAAGATCCTGCAACATTCAGGCTTATCAGAAGGGTCGTTTCCTATTTCAAGCTTTGGAAACTCTGAGCTTGCAGACCGCAAAGATTTGATAGTATTTTCAGTGTTTCTCCATGACAAGGTCACACACCTCTGCATCCAAGGCTTCTATGTCCCACATGTGTTTGCAAATTCCTCATCGGCCTTAGAAGCACAAAGAGTCTCTCGTTTCCCTGCACCTCGGTGCCAAGTTTCTGTAAGCCACTTCCATGCAAAACTCTCCTTCCGCTTTTAAAAAGAAAACTACATGCGCAAGGGGAGGGTACCCAAGAAGAAAATCGAGACGGTAAGTGCAGCACTTTTATAAAGTAAACAAACAAAAAGACTGCCTTGACAAAGGCGGTTGCAAAACTCTGGGGCCAGGGCACACAACCCACATCGCACACCCCCACAGCGCCCAGAGGTCCCTCCAAGGGCCGCGTGACGCCCCCAGCCCGGTTAACAGAATAGACTCGGCACCCCCGGCTTTCTCCGAGGGAAATGCACAATGCACGAGTCAGGGCCGCGCTCCGTGCTCCCCGCGGCCGCGGCACACAGAACGTCTCCGGGAATCGCCCACACGAGCCCGGGGCCGCCCTCTCCTTCCGGCGCCGGCCGCGCGGAGCCCGCTCCCCCGGACACCGCCCCCAAAGTGCCCGCGCGGCCCCGCGACTCCGCCGCCCCAAGTTCGCCCGCGGCCGCTCCCGCGCGAAAGCGTGCCGCACTTGGCGGACCGAGAGTGGCGGCCGTCCGCCCGGGTACGTACTCAGCCAGTGGCTGCAGCGGTCTTGGCGCGCTCTCCCCGAGGACTGCTCAGCCCCAACTCCAAAGCGACGGCCCCCGGCTCTCCCTCCTCAGGCGGCTGCGGGAGCTGGGACGCCCCCGCTCCCATCGAGGGGGGAAGGGAAGGTGGTGGGCGCGCTCTCCCTGCTCCCCCCAGCTCGGGCCCGCCGCTGCTTCCCGCCCGCCCGCCCCGACGGCGCTCGCTTGGCCGCGGCGGCGGCGGCTCCTCCGGGCTGCGGCGCGCGGGCGGCGGCGGCAGCGCCTCCCCCGCCGCGCCCTGCCCTCCCCTCCCCTCCCCTGCCTTCCCCGCGCGCGCTGCACCCTCCTCCCCCTCCCCCTCCCGCCTCCGCCGCCTCCACCCCCACCCCCCGCGCTGTCACATTGGGAGATTCCGCTCTTGCTACATTCGCGGCTCCGGCTCCCGCCCACGCGCGGCCGAGTGACGCAGATCCCGGCGTGGGCCGCCGCCGGGCGGGGGTGGGGGCGGCCTCCGGGGCCGGGGTTCGGCCCCTTCCAGCCACCCCCTCCGCGGAATCCGGAGGGCGGCCCATTCACACGGCAGCTGGGAGGAGCCAAGTGGGCGCCGGGAGTGGGCGGCTCCCGCGAGTCCCGCTCCGGGCGCAGGGAGGGGACGCCGCCCCGGGCGTGCTCTCCAGCTGCGGAGTGAACGGGGAAGGTTTGCAATTTAAAAAAACAGAATTGGGTGAGGTTCCCGATATAGTATTTCAAAGAGCACACCCGCCAAATCCAACATTCCCCGAGAGGCTGATTAAAAAAAAAAATCCTAGCGCGCCGGGCTCCCCTCGCCCCCGCAGGCTCGGGGCGGAGGCGGGGAGGCAGGTGGGACAGGTGCGCCCCTGCCCGGGGTCGAGGCGTCCGGCGGGAAGGCGGCAGCGACCGCATGGAGGAAGGGGCAGCAGGTGCGCGGCGCTGGAAAAACCGGCGGCTGGGAGATCATCTCTGCCTTGCTCATCTTGCCCCCTCCCCACCTCCGCCTGGCGTAGGGACTGGAGGAGGAGGAGGGAAACAATGGGAACCCGGGAGGCCGAAGTGCGGTTATGACATCTGTCGCGCTGGCCGGGTAACTTAATTCCAACCTTTTTAACCTCCTGAAAATCTGCCTTTTATTTTACTGTTTAATGTTTTCTGTGTACGTGATGTAGAAAAACGACGGCGTTAGTCTAGTGCTGGTGTGTGTCAAATTAGAGTTCCCAAGGCACAATATAGAATTTTTTGGTTTGCATAAACTTTACTAACCAACGTGTTGAAGCAGCTTCAGAAATGTACTTAAGCTGGCCAGACGCAGTGGCTTACGCCTGTAATCCCAGCACTTTGGGAGGCTGAGGCGGGCGGATCACCTGAGGTCAGGAGTTCATCACCAGCCTGGCTAACATGGTGAAACCTCTTTTTTACTAAAAATACAAAAAAATCAGCCAGGCGTGGTGGCGCGCGCCTATAATCCCAGCCACTCGGGAGGCTGAGGCGGGAGAATTGCTTAAACCCAGGAGGCAGAGGTTGCAGTGAGTTGAGTCGCGCTGTTGCACTCCAGCTTGGGCAACAGGAATGAAACTCCTCTCAACAACAACAAAAAAGTATTTAAGCTATTGCCAAAAAAAAAATTTTTTTTGAAAGTCTATTTTTTAAATCTATGGTTCCATTCTTTGCAAAAAATAATTTTATCATCGTGTTCTTGAACGTTAAAGAGCATTTATTAATATAAAACTACTGCAAAGACAGGTAGAATCCCATTTTAACATACACAGAAAAATCCAGTTTTATAGAAGGCCATTCCCACATCCTGGCTGGCCTCCCAGAGTGTGCCTACTTCGCTGATTGGGATACAAGGCATTCTTTGAGATGGGAAATTCTTCAAACCATATCTTTATGTTGCAGCAATGGATAGGATGATGATACTGAAAGCAAAAGACTTTAATCACGTACAGAACCTTTTTTTTTTCTTTTTGTGAAAACATGTTACAGAAATGAGTAATGTCACAATGGAATACATATAATTAAAGTTAAATCTTTTTCTTCAGTATTAGTGACAGGTTTTGTCTGGAATAGTTGAGTTGATATTTCAAATGAATAAGTCTGCTTAATTCCTTAAATTCTTCAACTGCAGAAATCACTGCTGGAAGTTTCTCTTAGCCCCTCTAATTGTCACGGTTTTTGCAGCTGTGGATCCTGTTCTACTAGAGAGAAAGTTAGGTGGTTATGTTAAAGACTAGGCAATTTCTTGGCTGGTGGGGAAAGTAATGTTCAGGCAACGAAATCTGCAAAATTCTCCTCTAATTCCTTTTTGGAATCCTGATGTTTTGCAAACACTTGGTCCTGAACAGCTAGAGACAAAGAACTTTTTTCCATAAAGATACATAATCACTGATTCATGAGTCACGAAATCAGTAGTCTTACCTGAACTATTGAGCCTTCAAATGCAATTGTTTCCAGAGTTTGAAGAAACAATATGAAATCCTCTTCCCAAGCTTGTCTGTGTCTGGCTGAACATGATGCTGAAAAGGAAATGTGTCAGAGCAGATACTGTTTCTTCTGACTTGTAACTGGTTTCTACAGTTAAACAGTGAAATGTATCCGTGTTTGTTTTCTGGGCACGCTTAGATAGTGTATTCTTCCCACATTAAGAATGGCACTTTTGGCCCACTTTACTTTGCCTTAAACGCCCTTGGTGCTGGGTGAAGTGGTGGGAGAAAGGAAAACGAAGGAAAGATAAAATTTTAAGCTTTTAAGCATCCAATTCTGTATGTCTATATGACAACACCGTAGTCAATATGGTAGCTCAGAAAGAACAGAGGCATTCACCTGTATCTGAGACAAGTCAGATGAAGAAGCATGGATTCTGTTTTTCCACCTTACCACTTGTCACTCATGCCATCCCTAATACCACCTCCCGACTCCAGCATACACACACAGTGTTCTCTCACTTCCATGCCTGAGGATTTGTTAGGGGAAAGCAAAGAGATGCACATTCCATCCTGGAAGGTAACAATTATGGTTGTCTGATTATCCTCTGAAGGCCCTCTGGAAGAGATCAAACAGTTTCAAGGCTTTAGAGTGTTCTTGGAGGCATCCCAGACAGATGTAAGAATGTGGTAACACAAATAGTTCCCATTCAGACCACTCTGGATATCTTTTGTTAAACGTCCATGCAGTAGTTTTGGTTTCTCCTGGTGTGATTGTACTATAAATACCTATATACTGAAGTTATTGGTTTATTCAGTACAGCTTGTTGAGCACCAAAAATGTGCCAGGTTTAGGGCAGGATGCTTGGAACACAAAGACAAGTAAGTCATGGATGGGTCCCTGCCCCTAGGGCTTTGCTATAAAACAGTGAAAATAAGGAGAACAGAAAGAAGTCAAAAATACAAAGGAAAATGTTTTATCTCTGTTTATAGGTTTGTGTTTTCATACACTCTAAAAGGTTAATATAAAAACTACTTAATGTAAATAAGGTTAATATAAAAAGAAATGAGACTATATTATTTTTGTAATACTCCTTTGACTGCAAATCATAGTAAAATAAAAATAATTTTCTTAAAAATGGAAACATTACATTTCTTGTTACCTTTCAATTAGAGCCTAAAGGACACAAATGCAATTTCCAAGAGGGCAAAAGTTTTATTAACTATGGTCTTTTATTAACTGCTGTATAGTCACTGGCTAGAACATTCGCTGACATATACTAGTCACTTAATAAGTATGTGTTGAATAAATGAAATGGAAAATATGAACTAACAGAGTTTTTGTATTTTGTAGATGTTCTTAGTATGAATTGTATTTCCTAATAGATGTATCTAAAATATATGATACCTACTTCTGATTAAGTATATAACATTTTCAATAAAATATTTAGAGTAAGAATATGTTTTGAAGCAGTTTGTAAATTGTGAAGTAATTTTAGAATGTTCCTAAAGTAATCCATATTAGATTTTCAGGGACAAAATTTCTTTTTAAATAAGTTATAAAAGGTTAATATATACACAAAATTCTGTATTTTAACACCATTTGAAAAGTAGCCTGAGAAATATATCAAATTCTGTTTTTTTTATCTATTATTCATGTGTTTATTCTTAACTCTATCACTTGCAAATATCATCCTAGGCTTATTCCTTATTATAAAAGGAAGGGCAAGACAGAGCTACTTCTGATGGCTTAAATAAATATTACTTGTACAGTTTTAAATTTTGAAAACACTTTGTAAAAAATTTGAAAGCCTTCTTTCAAATTGTTGGCTTAGTTTTTGTTTTTACCTGTTAGCAGTCGATTTGGAAGAAGTTTATTTTACAAGCCTGTTCATAATTTTAATCCATACTGTGGAGTGTGTCACAGTATACAGCCAAATCACCAGTTGTATTTCCCCTCTCAGAAAACCAGATTTTGCCTCTCAAGTTTGGTTTTTTTTTTTTTTGACTTTTTTTTTAGATTCAGGGGCCCATGTGGTTTGTTACATAGGTAAACTTGTGTGATGGGGGTTCATTGTACAGATTATTTCATCATCCAGGTATTAAGCCCATTACTCAATAGTTATTTTTCGGCTCCTGTCCCTCCTCCCACCCTCCACCCTCAAGTAGACCCGCATGTCTGTTGTTTCCTTCTTTGTGTTGATAAGTTCTTATCATTTAGCTCCCACTTATAAGTGAAAACGAGGTATTTGGTTTTCTGTTCCTGTGTTAGCTAAGGCTAACAGCCTTCATCTCCATCCGTGTTCTCACAAAAGACATGATCTTGTTCTTTTTTATGGCTGCTCTGAAGTTTCAAAATTAGAGAAAAATAATTTTTTTTTCTGATTCTGAATGGAAGTTGAAATTCATGGAAAATAAGATATAATGTATGCCACTGAAAATACACAATCAGTATATATGACACACCTTTGAACACAAGACCAGTCAGTGGCAAATGTATACTGCTCCTTTACGTTTGTCTTCTGATGGCTCTGTCAAAGTATAGAAGCATGCTGAGATGATTCGAGATGGAAGATACATGTTGGCATTAAAGAGCAGTAAATCACATACTGAACAAGCTGTTCCCTTTTCAGTTCTCTTTCAGTCCTTTGAAAGAGGATATTTAAATTGGTGCCAGTATGTCTCTGATCCCTCTAATACTTGCTGAATTGTGTTTTGTTTGTTTTTACAGTGAGGAAACAGGCTTCAGCTCAGAGCCTTTAGCAGGCCTCAGTATATAACTAGAATTTACTAGCACTGTTTTCCTTGTTTTTGTTTTTATGATGATCTTCTATTGAGGCAAATGAGATTCATTATGCATTTAGAATAATGATCTCAAAATATCTTTTAAATAGATTTCGTTGAGCAAAAAGCCTTAATTTTAAAATAAAAAATATTAAATAAATTCCTTTTTTTTTTTTTTTTTTTGAGACAAAGTCTCTCTCTGTCACCCAGGCTGGAGTACAGTGGCATGATCAGGGCTCTCACTGCAGCCTTGACCTCCCAGGCTCCGATAATCCTTCTACCTCTGTCTACTAAGTAGCTGAGACTATACGCGTGCCACCATGCCTAGCTAATTTTTGTATTTTTTATAGAAATGGGGTTTTACCGCGTTGGCCAGACTGGTTTTGAGCTCCTGGCTCAAGCCTACCTCTCAAGGTAAATACTATTTTAGTGGTGCAAGAAAATAATAATTAACATTTATTGAGTACTTAATAAGTGCTGTAGCATTTTATCAATATGCTTGCAACAGCGCTATAAAGTTCACACTGTTATTCACTTCATTCTCTTGTAGAACTGAGAAAACTGAAATGTGGGGTACTAAAATAACCTATTTAAGGTAACATGGGAGACCTAGGCTTTGAGGCCAAAAACTCTGTCCCAGAGCCCATGTCTGGACCATTAAACAAATAGCCCGGAGAGAGATCCAAGATGGCCGACTAGCAGCAGCTCAGGATGGTAGCTCCCAGTGAAAGCGCAGAGAGCGAGTGGATGCCACAATTTCGGACGAATTTCTGTTGCCCACAAACTTGGAGATTCCCGGTGGAGGAGCCACACGGGTCGCCAGCGCGACTCTTTTGGCCGGCGCGGCTGTTTTGCTGGTGCCCTGGTGCAGCGCTTCTCGGTGCGGAGTATACAGGACTAGGGGCCCTTTTAGTCGGGCTCGGCTGGTCCCATCCCCACAAGGGGAACAGCAATTGGAAGCGCTGAAGACTGAGAGTTTCACAGCAAGCACAGCTGAACCCGGGAAGGCCTAGCTCTGTGGGGAAGGGGCGTCCGCTAAAGGAAAACTAAGAAACAGAAAAAACTTCATCACCAACCAGCCGGACGTCCACTCAGAGATCCAATCTGAAAGTCAGCAATTACAAACACGACAGGTGGATAAATCCACAAAAATGGGAAGAAACCAGTGCAAAAAAGCTGAGAACACCCAAAATCAGAAGGCCTCTCCTCCTACAGGGGATCGCAGCTCCTCATTAGCAAGGGAACAAGGCTTGACAGAGAATGAGTATGATGATCTCACAGAATCAGGCTTCAGAAGGTGGACAATAAGAAACTTCTGTGAGCTAAAAGAACATGTTCTAACCCAATGCAAAGAAACTAAGAACCTTGAAAGAAGATTTAATGAAATGCTAACGAGAATGGACAACTTAGAGAGGAATATAAGTGAATTGATGGAGCTGAAAAA
>CAUYQU010084076.1:0-24425 GCA_963574635.1 Cheracebus regulus | reverse complement strand
TGGGGCTCCTCCACTGGGAATGTCCTGGTCCGTGGGCAGCGAAAATTTATTGGTAAGTGTGGCGTCCACTGGCTCTTTGCGCTTTTACTGGGAGCTGCAATCCTGAGCTGCTAGTGATCGGCCATCTTGGATCTCTCTCTGAAGACTTTAATATGATATGACAAGGTTCCAAAGAAATTCTAACATAGTATATACTAGAAGGACAAGTTTGGTACAGTCCTATACCACTATCTTAGAAAGCTGAAGTTAGAATGTCATGATCTGAGCTATGTCACAGAGACATAGCAGGAGTGGTTTTTACTTTGAGTGGACATCAAGGGTCCAGCTTTAATAGCATATTATTTATTTTCTATTAATTATTTTGTATATTTCATATACAGTTAATATACTAAAGAAAGAGTCATTTTTGAAAAAGTTAATTTGAAAATACACTCTTTTATTTGAATGGCTTCCTCTCTTTAAATATATTTTAAATAGTAAAATGCTCTTTCTATGAGTATAAAATTATGGAAATAAGTTCTACATAGAGACTAAAATTTTTATATATTTTTAAAGTTATGCTATCAGTAGTTATGATTAAAAGTAATAAGATCTAAGGATTATGTAGTCATAAATATACATAATTGTACATCTTATAGCTTTAATTTCTTATGTTAACATTTAAAGTAATCAGTTACTTTTAAATTTTGTGTAACTCAGATTAGTACACAACCAAGTGATTATATTTTGATAAAATATAATTTGTTATATGTTAAAGTACTAATATTTTCTAAACTATAACTTTATTATATGTATCAAATTGACTAATTTCTCATTTTAAAATTCTGAAGTTAAATAAAAGAAATCCGAGAGTAGTACATTCTAAAATTTTGATCTGAATGCCAAAATTTCCCATTATTGAACTAGCTCTTCATAACTTTCTAAGTAATAGCAGTTTGTTTTATCTCAGAAATCACTTGTAATTGTTTGTTGTATTTTACATATTGTGATTTGTAGAGATGATGTATTAATCAAAAATATACACAAATTATTACATTATTGTATATTTTTTGTTAGATATTAATCTTTGTGTTTTATATTAGTTTTGTGAATGCTTTTAAATAGCTCAATTGGTTCTGGAAATTAATCTGTGATAGCCAAACGTTGGTAGTTGCAATAAATTTACTCTGTGTTGTAGGCTAAAACATGACATTCTAAAATTTATTGACATCAAATTCCTGGAAACTTATTTGGGAAAAAAAAAGTTTTTGTAGATGTGATTACATTAACAATCTTGAAATGTGGAGATAATTCTAGATTATCTGGTTGTCTCTAAAGAGGAGGATTTGAAACAAGCAGAATGAAGAAGATACAGAAAGAAGGAGAAGGCAACATGACCCTGGAGTCAGAGATCAGAGTGTTGTGGCTATAAACCAAGAAGCCAGGAACCACATACAAACTAGAAGACACAGAGGTTGAATTTCCTTCTGGAACCTCTGCAGGAAGTACAACACTGCTGATACCTTAATTTCAGAAATCTGGCTTCCAATACTGTGGGAATACATTTACATGGTTTTAAGTCATCAAGCTTATGGTAATTTCTTATGGAAACCATAAGAAACAAAAACATTATCTAAAACCTGAAAATTGATTATTTTCAAGTAACCTAATAACCTATTGTTCCATTTCTTTCAGAAATTATTACTTCAGGGGGCAAAATCCACATCAGAAATTTATATATACCAAATGGATAACTTCCAGCAGTAAGAGAACACTATTTCCCAGTAAATGTTAAGGCTTTTATTCTTTCAAGCAGAGCTTCTCAGTCTTGACATTATGAACCTTTTTCAGCAGAGAAGATAATTCTCCACTGTTGGATGCCTCATGCACTGTAGGCTTTTTAACACCATCCTTGGCCTCCACCCATTGGATACCAGTAGCAGTTTTCACTTTCAACAATCAGAAATTTCTCCAGCTGCTGTCGAACATCCACTGGTGTGCACATTCTCCCCTTATTAAAGAGAACTATAAAAACATTTCTGAAAGTATACCTAATATTTGGGGCAAATTTCTCAGTAACTTTATGCTTTGAATATGTTATTGTCCAAAAAGAGAACAACATCGTCTATGAATGTCCTTTGCTTTCGGTGTGACCCTAACATGCCTACTTTTGAGAGCTGGGGTCAATGTTTCATCTTGTGTGTATGGGTGGATTTGTGACTGTGGTAGAAGTGAAACTGTGTGACGTTCAAAGCTATTTTTTAAGAGGCAATATATCTTTCTCTTAATTCTCTTGAAATGTTTGGCCTTGGAACCCAGCCATCATCCATTGAGGAAGCGCAGGCAGCCTATAGAGAGGCATGTGGAGAGGAAGCAAAACCCCCAGCTTCCAGTCCCGGCAGAGGTGCCTGGTGACCTTCATCCCTATTTGACAACCATATGATCGAGCCATCTCAAAAGTCAATGTTCTGGCCCTCAGTTGAATGACAGCAGCTGATGCTACCTACGTCAGGGATGTGCTGTCTCTACCAAGCTCTTTCCAAGTGCATTTTTTTGTGAGCAAAATAACTCATTTTTATGAGCTTAAACTGCCAAATTTTGAGATACATTGTTATGTAGTGATAGATAACAAGATCATTATCCCAGTATGCAAAAATACTCAATAAAAAGAGAGGAGCTTTTGAGGAAGACTTCTCAGATATTCAATTTGATTTTCCCCCTTTCTTCCTAGCTTTCTTGCTCCTTTCCTTCCTCCTTTCCTTACCCCCTTTCTTTTTTTCCCTTGCTGCTTTTTTTCATTTTCTTTCAAGCTTTACAAGTTCATCTTATACATTGTTGAATGCTGATTAAATTTACTTGTATATTTACAAGTGACTTTTAATATAGATGACAGTGTTTGCTTTTATGCAATTATAATAAAGCTGTTCATCCAGGTGTAACACATCTCACTTAATGGAATATTCTGTGCATCATAGTCCTCCTAACATCTTCCACCCATGCCTCAAAACACGAAACAAGCAGAGTCCTTTCCGGGACATCCAATCATAGTGGATTACTCTAACTTTTGTACCGCTAAGACATAAATATTATATTATATATTGCTTATGTTCTCTTTTTGTTGTACATAGACATAGAACTTGAGAGAGGAGACTTTATTGCATTCTGTCTTTGCACTCTGGGTTCTATACAATGTCAGATCTGTAATAAATATTGAATAATTGAGCCTGTGATTTGTCAAGTTGAACATTTGAGAATTGTTCATAAAAATTGTGTGTTGGTATGAATGTGAATGAGTAAAATAATGACTTAATGTAAGTTAAAGTCATATAATTAGAAAGGTTATGATTACCAAGGTTGTAGGAAAATAGAATGAATGAATGGCAAACTACAGAGTCTACCCAGTAAGAAGTTTTGCATTTCCAGATCATTACTCATGTGATGAATAGCAAGGATAAACGTAAAACTGCAATTATGCTTGAAATGAAATCATGTTTGTATATTAAACTACATAGTATCAATTAAAGCAAATGTTGCTGTTCAAAATATAGTGAAAATTTTGAGACAGTGAATTTAGAAAATATAAGAAGTAAATGAATCCAGGTGCTAAAATAAGTAGTATGAATTAACAAAACCTAGAGAAATAAGATTATAGGGAAATGTCTATATCTAAAAAAAAAAGTCTATGCATTTATTTACCTCTGTTAATATATTTAGCATATAAAATCTAAGAATAACTTTTTTCCTGAAGTGTGTATGAAAGATACGAAAATCCAATCATTCAGTTATCAATATAATATGTATATTTATGATTATTTCAAGACTTGGACTTGGAATATTGTGCTATCTTAAAAGTTTCTTGGTTTCTTTCTTTCTGGCTTCTTAACTTTTTGATAATCAAATACATAAGACTTTTAGAAATACTATCATACATTGAGACAATAAAATTACAAGTAAAAAATAACACAAAAAGTTTAATTAAACATTTAAATTTTGTCTCTAGGAAAACAAGTGATCTATGAAAAATGTCAAATTAAGTTATTAGGTTGATTTATGACGTTACAATGACATAAATGGCCTCTTACAATACACAATTTCCAGGGTAAAGGAAAAATATATAATTTATAAATTTTATCACATTAAATTTCACATTTTCATAAAGAATTTGTTGCATGATTTTAATTAATCATTTATAATAATGCATAAATAGAATTTTTATAAGCAAATTATGGAGTTGAACAATGCAAATTGTTTCTTCCTTGTGATAATGCCCATTAACTAATTTTAAGTTATTGAATAGCTGGCTGATTTAAAGTATATGTCTTTAAAACACGCTTCTTAAATCTGCCCCCTCAAATTAGCATTTGTTACATGCTTGTGCTATTACAATTTCTTTGTTTGATAAACTGTATCCTATTCAGAAGATCTCATGCTTAACATAGTATTGAATATGTATCTTGTTGATTTTCAAAGGCTCTATTGAATACTTATGAATAGCTGCAATGCTATTCATAAGTAAGCTGAAAGAAAATACTACTACTCAACATCACGCAGCATTTTTCAGATTCACAAGAGTATGTAGATTTAAGTAATTATTACTCATAATAATCATAAAAACGCCATTTTCTCTTTCTAGATGAACAAATAATCTTAGACCATAAATTGGAGAAATAACTTAAAATAAATCACTTAATGTCTTTTTGTTCATTACTACTTCTTTAAAACATCTCTTTTCATCTACTCTTACTTTAACAGGACTTTAACAAGAAATCAAGCACATATCTAATTTCTTGAATAATGAAATATCTAAATCTTTGAAGTATAAGCTTTTCATTGCTCTTTCTTACCACCATTTTCATCTTTTTAAAAGAAAAGCATCAACTTAAATATATTATTATAAGAAAGGTGTCAACTTAAATATATTATTATAATAGCAGTGAATTAATTCAATTAATTATAACATAAAATGGTGAAAAAAAATCATGTACTAATTTTTTTGTTTTTTAAAGCTACTTTAGAGATCTGAAGGTATACCCTCACCCTACAACCCACCATTCGTTTGAGGATTTTTATTTTCTTTTTTAGTTTTTGGTTTAGGAAATAAGAGAGAAATAATTAATTGCAATTACTGTTATTTCTCAAATATACTGCACCTATCTCTGTATGTACATTATGCATTTGTTTCAATGGAATTCAAACATCATTTTTCTCTAGTAGATGTAATATGCAATGCTTGCAATTCTGTTTTAAGTGTTTCTTAAGCTTTCTGTTCAATGTTATATTAAATGATGTCTGTGTATTAAAGGCTTTTCTAATGAAATATTAAAATTAGAATTCGTTACTAACACTTTCCATCTAATTTACTCCAGGAGAAGTTGATTGAAAGGAATAGAACTCCTCTCTGCTTTGAAGTAGATACCTAGTTTGGGAGAAACAGTGTGTGTCTATACTGAACAAATTACATACTTCATCATAAAAATGGAAATCTGAAATTTGTATAAAAAATGCAACAAAAAAATCGCAGTATCATAATAATATTGTATAATGTTATTTTGCATAGAGAATACTGAAGATTCGATTGCCTCTTTTAGACTGTTCTCTATATCTCATGGTGTTTAGAAACTTAAGCTTCATTGCTTATTAAAAAGATAATACTAAACTAGCATTACAAGGGAATTCATTCCTGAGACTCAAAAGTCCCTAAGATGTTTGCTCAAGAAAAATAAGTCTCATCTGCCATCTACGATCCACATAACAACATGTAAAGCTCAAAAATTAACTGGAGAGCTGACCCAGACTTCTCCAGACTGCCTATTGATCCTATAATCTACCATGTCTTTAGATTCTAAGCAGCTTGTTATGCTTCTCTGAAACATCTTTTCAGCTATGACACAATGAGTAAGATTAAAGGCTGGTCACTTTAATGCCAGTATATAGAAGTCACTAACTAAAATGGTTCTTAAGCACTAGGTACTTGCTTTGAATTACCAGGAACATGAATCATCATATGTTAAGAAGTTAAAATTTTGCCACTGAATATCAACACTTCTCTACTGGGTGTTACTATTGTATATCCTAATATCTTGTATAAGAATTAAAGTAGGAGTGTTTACAAAAGGAATTAATATATTTTAGGCAAGTGCACATAAGAGGAACTTCTTTTAATCAGTTCTCAAAGTATATTTTCTTTGGTTCTGAGGGTTTTTCATCTCAAAATATGTATCTTTTTATATGGTTGACTATAAAAAATATATAAAATTGGTTTAATTTTTCTGTTTTATGACTTCTTTAGCTTGTTTCTTTGAATCAGTAACTTACATATTCTATTATTCACCACTATACCTCAGTGGGGAAAAAACTGAACTCACCAAGAAGAAAACAAGAGATTTCAATTATCAAAAAAGGTGTTTTTCTGTATGTGTGTATGTGTGTTTATATACATAAATGTGCACCTAGAGAGAGAGGATATAAATATGTGAGTGGAGGGATAAGTGAGTATGTATGTGTTTGTTGATAGCCATTATTCTAGAGCTCCTTCTTTTAGACTAAGGAAATCCCTAGGTGATTCATTTGCAATAGGACAGAATTTCATATATATATATCTCATAAAACTAGTATTCTTTAGTACAACTTTATATATCCAAATAATTTGTGACTTAATCACAATTGGAGATATATATATATACACACACACATATATCTCAAAAAAATTTGTGACTTAATCACAATTTGAGAGCAAAAGGAAGTATTTTACTAGGCACTTTTATCACATAAAATGAATTTGGATCATTTGTCATTTAAATAAAAAGCAAGGAATATTTCAATAGGAAAAAATGTTACCTATGTTTCCAGTGATGACAAATAAGAACAGGACATATTAGCAAATAATAATCACATCTAGAGGCAGGGCGCAGTGGCTCCTACCTGTAATCCAGCACTTTGGGAAACTGAGGTGGGCGGATCACTGGAGCCCAACCTAGGTAACATAGAAAGATCCCATCTCTACAAAAAAATAATAATTATTATATATAAAATTAGCCATGGGTAGTGGTGCTGTCTGTAGTCGCAGCTACATAGGAGACTAAGGTAGAAGAATTGCTTGTTCCAGAGATAGAAGCTACAGTGAACAATAATGGTGTCACTGCACTCACCCGTGATTGACAGAGCAAGAGCCTGTCTCAAAAAAAAAAAAAATGCGTATGGTGATTTTTATTTTCTGAAAGTGTAAAAGAGTAAGGTCAAAAAAAAAAAAGAAGAAGAAGAAGAAGATATGAGTGGGCTGGGTACAATGGCTAACACTTATAATCTCACCAACTCAGGAGTCCAAAGCAGGAGGTTGGCTTCAGGCCAGGAGTTAAAGACTAGCCTGTGTAACAGAGCGGAGACTATCTCAAAAAATAAAAAACTATGTGTTTGAAAGGGATGGTACAGACAGGATTTTAAAGGTGGTATAATAGTATAATATGTTGAGATTATTTTTAGGCATACGAATTGTTTATTAGCCTAAAACAAGGAATTATGAGCAAGAAACATTTTGTATATTATTCCCCAACTTTAAATGCATAGTCATTAATATTACTTTTTCAAAGTTTTTTTTTTAAAAAACAATGTTACTTAGATGTTCAATATAGTTTTCATAGATAATAAAAGGCAAATGCTGGAAAGGAATAGATTTTAGTACTCTAGCAGTGGAGTAATAAAACATCAATCTTAGTGCATATTTTCATTTTATATTTTAAAGACATTCATCTATGTTATGAGTTCTTAAATGGCCAATCATTTTTATATTTAATGTCACAATATTTTTCATCCAGGAAATATATATAAATTTCCTTGGCTATTTAAATACCTTTCAAGCAGTTCATAAAAGTACTTCAAGAAAAATTATAATTTTATTTCAATATGTATTAGGTTGTCATTCATTGTTCCATGAAAGGAGTTATGCTCACTCTGGCTCTATAAAATATATAGACATTCATCTTAGCTTATAAAAGCAATAAGAATGGAAAGATCTCCAAGTTTACCAAACTCTACATAAGCAAAAAGTAGTTATCTAAAAATTGTCTGCAAATAACTAAAAAATATTGATAAAGAAAATCATATTGACTAATCTGATGTTTAGTCCATATTAGTACAGATGATTTTAGTTTTTTTTCATTATACTTTAAGTTCTGGGGTACATGTGCAGGATTGTTACGTAGGTATACACATGCCATGGTGATTTGCTGCATCCCTCCCCCCGCCATCTACGGTAGGTATTTCTCCTAATGTTATCCCTCCCCTTTTCCCCCACCCTCTGCTACCCCTCCCCTAGCTCTCCCATCCCCTAACAGGCCCCCGTGTATGATATTCCATTCCCTGTGTCCATGTGTTCTCATTGTTCAACATCCACTTATGAGTGAGAACAGGTAGTGTTTGGTTTTCTGTTCTTGTGTCAGTTTGCTGAGATTGATGGTTTCCAGCTTCATTCATGTCCCTGCAAAGGACATGAACTCATCCTTTTTATGGCTGCATAGTATTCTATGGTGTATATGTGCCACATTTTCTTCAACCAGTCTATCATTGATGGACATTTGGGTTGGTTCCAAGTTTTTACTATTGTACATAAAATGAATGAACATATGTGTGCATGCATGTGTCTTTATAATAGAATGATTTATAATCCTTTGGGTATATATCCAGTAATGGGATTGCTGGGTCAAATGGTATTTCTACTTCTAGATCCTTGAGGATTTTTATTTATTTTCAATTATTATTATTTTGCATAAACAGAAATTCTAATGTTGCAATACCAATATTTCAAATAACACTTAAGCTCTGCCCTTAGAGGAAGCGCAGGAATAAATAAACACAGCACCATAGCTGGAGGAGGATAAAAACCACAACTCCAGGACCTTGGTTCCCAGAGCCAGCAGGTCTAGGATTTGACTTAATCAGAACATATGAGAATGCTCCTCTACCACACCCCATCACAATGCTAACAAACCTCCAATAAAACTAAGCATAAAATGTGTTGGTAAGGGCCATTTCATGTGCATACTCTTTCAATCCCTGCTTGCCTGCCTAAGAATAAATGTTGGGCCTGGAACACTTGCTTACCAAAAGATAAAGGGCCTGCATAGCCTGTGTTAAACTTATCATATTTTGTGAATGTATCTTTCCCAATACAGACTCAATGACTATTACTTTGACATGCATGACTAAGTGTGTATGCCAGTGGCCCTCAGATATGCTCCCAACTTTTAGTATTTCAGACTCCATGGGTGAAGGGAGAAAGGAAAAGGAGTCATTCCACTGTGGCAAGAGACGGGTATGCATAGGCCAATTACTGATCTTTTTCTGTCTCTTCTTTATGTGAAGCGTTGTTCAATCCAGTGCTTGACTGCCTTGTATTGTCCTTGGTGACTTAAATACCAAGATGTTAGTACAGTATAGTGACTTTAACCCCAAGAGAGTAGGCAGAAGTGTTTTGATTTCTGTTTCTGATAGTTGGCTTAGTGATAATTATTGCAAATCCTCCATTTAGTTGGGGTCCTCTTCTGGCATTGGTAATCAATGCATGCTGTTTGGATCCACAGAATAAAGTAGGGATGTCCATAAGACATAGATTCTCTGTATTTATATTTGTATTTGCATCTAATATATTTACTTTGATTTCTATGCTCCTACTCTCTTAAACAACGTGTTTGCTTTTCAACAACAACAACAAAAAAAATATCTGCCACACAAGACACAATCTGTGTCTGGGAAACAAACACAGTCAGAAGATGTAAACCAATTTCACATATATTATAGATAGCAGTGTTTTCCAGCAGAGAATTTTAATAAATATCACTAAAATGTTAAAGGCTTTCAGGGAACAGTTGTTAGACAGCTGCAAAATCATATAGATAATTTAAGTGGAGGAATACAAATATAGTTAAGAATCAGAAGGAAATACTAGAAATCAAAAATGCAGAAAAATAAATAAAAAATATCCTTAATGGGCTTGTCATTAGACTCAACACTGCTGAACAAAGAATCAGTGAACTAGGCTGGGCGCAGTGGCTCATGCCTGTATTCCCAGCAATTTGAGAGGCCAAGGCAGGTGGATCACAAGGTCAGGAGATCGAGACCAACCTGGCCAACACGGTGAATCCCTGTCTCTGCTGAAAAAACAAAAAACAAAATATATCAGCCAGGCATGGTGGCGGGCACCTGTGATCCAGTACAGTGAAGGTTGCAGTGAGCTGAGATCACGCTGCTGCACTCCAGTCTGGCAACAGAGACTCCTCAGAAAAAAAAAAAAAGAATTAGTGAACTAGAAAAAAGGTTAACATACAAATTATCAATATAGAAATACAAAGAGCATAAAACAGAGGATTAAAGAGTTGTGGAACAATATCAGTCACTCTAAAAGAGATGGAATTGAAATCTCAGAGGACAAAGAAAGAATGAAGCAGAAAAAATGTTTGAAAAAATTAATGTGAAACTTTTTCCGAAGTTAGTGGTGGACAACAAAATACAGTTATAAGAAACGCAGAGAAAAATGAACAGGGCAACGACTAGCAAAAAGACCACATACATAGGCACATCCCATTCAAACTGCTGGAAACCAAATGCAAAGATAAAATCTTAAAAGCAGCCAGACAAAAATACACATATCTATAGTGTAGGACAGATAACAATTATAGCAGACTTCCGTCAGGAAAACTTACAAGCAAGAAGATTAAAAATAAGTCAACCCAGAAATTTACACCCATGAAAGTGTCCTTTAAAATGAAGGTGAAATAAAGACTTCATCAGAACAACTAAAATAGGGAAATCTTTGCTTGTATAACCACCGAAATTCCAGGTACTCACCACTTGTAGAAAGAAGCCAGAATAACAAGAGTGAGAGGAGACAAACAGAAAATATGATTTTATTACCCATGCTAAAAGGGTGAGGAGTGGGTGAAGTTCTTCCTCAAAATTTCCACTCTTCAGTTTGTGGAGGGAACACAGAGGTTGTTAAAGACAAAGTCTGGAATGCAGAAGAGGCAGGAAGCTAAGAGGTGTCAAGGGTTCTGACCCACTCCAGTGGCTTGTCTTGAATTACAGTTCCACCTGGTGAAGGGACCAGTGCTGTTGTGGCCAGAGGTGTTTGCCACATCAAAATCTGGCCCCCAAAGCTCCAAAGAAAATACACAACTCAATAAGAGAGTATGTGGTGTACTTAACAAGTATCCAGGTAAATAACTGTGCATTAGGCTTGGGAGCATAGAATGGGAAATGAAAGGGAGTTGATGTTCACAGTGCATTCCCAGGCTGTATTTTAAGATGAAAGAAATCACAGATGCAGTTTGTCTCAAAGTTGTATCTTGAGACCGGGGAGAGAGGAGGAAAGAAAACAAAGTATTAAAACATGGTTTGAAGCCAAGCTGCTCAGTTATACTTGCAAACCTACTCTGAAAGAAATGTCAGAAAATGAACTTAGAAGGAATATAGATCTATGGTACAAATTTGGATCTACAAAAAAATGATCACTGGAAATAAAAATAAATAAATTCAAAATAAAGTTCTTCTGCTTTCTTCTTTTTAACTGCTCTAAAAGACCATTTGAATCAAAAATAGTCCTTTTAGAATATGTAAAGGTAAAAGCATATAAAAATAGCACAAAAGATGGGAAAGAAAACTAGGAAGACTTATACTCCTACAAGATTCTTATATTCCATATGACGCAGTAAAATATTTATTATATGATGGTAGAAGACTCTGATTATTTAAAATGTAGGTTGTATACCCAAGGGCAAACCCTAAAAATATTTTTAAAAGGTGTGAATAATAAGTCAATAAAGACAATAATATGGAATCATAGAACATGCTCTGTTAAACAGTGAAGGCCAAAAAGGAGCAAACAAGAGCCAATGGAGTACATGGAAAATGACTTAGCAGGATGATAAATTTTAAATCAGCCATTGCAATGATCACTTTAGATATGATTAGTTTAAATATATCAGTTAAAGTGTATTTTTGTGATATCTGAGATTATCAGATAAAAAACCAAAATGAACTCAATGCTGTATATAAGAAATTGTGTTAAATATACAGATAAATATAAGAGAAAAGAGACTGCCTGCTTGCTGTGGTGCCCTAAAGGGGAATTTTTAAGATGATAAACTTTCTGTATGATACTGAAGTAGTGGATCAATGACTGTGCAAATCCCATAGAATGTATACAACAAGAGTGATCTTTTCTGTATGCAGATTAAAGACTGTTAAGTAAGATGTTGTGGGCTCTCAGAACAGAATATGCAAAGTGGCAAATTAATTTAAATCTATTACATCCCATAGAAAGCAAGATCAGGCATTGAAAATTCATTCTCAGTGAAACAGAACTTCTGAACAAGATAGATAAATATGTCAATTAAAAATAATATAAACTAGAGCCTTTACATACACTAAAATGCACCCCAAAATACTTTCTGGGGATTACAGACCAAAAAACATCATTCTTTCCTATCAAATAATTTAGTAGAAGAATCAAAGCAGAAACTGGGAGTGCTCACAACCCAAAGAATAATATGGAAGACCATATGGAAGAAATGATTCACTCTCATAAAGAGTTTAAAGATAATTTAGGTCAAATAAATATTGTTAAACAAAACCTACAAAAAGTGAAAAATCATGATGGAAAAGCAATTTGGAGGATTGATTCAGGATGGTAGCCTATAAAATAGAAATTACAAAGATAACAAAAGGAGGTTATGAAGTTGAGGCAACAATTAAGTGAACAAATAGTAGAAAAAAGCCCTCTCTATCAAAAGTATGTAGGCATTAATAAAACTAAAAGCTGGTACAAAAGCAGAAAAAAATCAAAACGTTAGAAAGGATAAAGTTACAGCCTTGAAACGAGGAAAAACCCTAGGGACCTTAAGAGAAAATAAAAGGAGAATAACAAATGGACAACCTTGGTAACAATAATGACGCATAATGACAGATAAAGGAGAGAGTAAAGTATTTCCAGTAACTTTAAGACAACTCAGTTGACAAGCAAAGGATATAAATAATTTCCTAATGATATGTACAATTCCAAAAATAATGTTGCTTCCCAATTTTCTTCTTTTTCACAAGGCTTTGACACCTTCTTATTCTACCTGCATTTTTTTTTTTTTTTTTTTTTTTTAGACAGAGTCGTCTTGCTCCGTTGCCAGGCGCCAGGCTGGAGTGCAGTGGTGTGATCTCGGCTCACTGCAACCTCCACCTCCCGGTTTCAAGCGATTCTCCTGCCTCAGCCTCCTCAGTAGCTGGGACTACAGGCGCATGCCACTGCGCCCAGCTAATTTTTGTATTTTTAGTAGAGACGGGGTTTCACCATGTTGGCCAGGATGGTCTCGATCTCTTGACCTCCTGATCCGCCCGCCTCGGCCTCCCAAAGTGCTGAGATTACAGGCATGAGCCACCGCGCCTGAAATCTTTTTTCCATTCTTCTTAGTTGATAATCTTGCTTCCTATTTCATTTTAGAAAGGAAATCTTCAGTTAATAGCTATCACAAACTCCCATTTACCTCCTTTTTCACCTATTCCTCTTCTCTATGACCTCTTGGAAATTGGATGGACTCAGGAATACACAATCTTAAAATCTGGTTGAATAATGACTGCATATTAACACTACTTAAATAAATAAATGTATTAGGTTTTTGTAGGTCACAAAATAGGTTTGATTTAAAAATGGCAAGATTCACACAAATAATTACTTTTATCTTAGAATTTCTAACAACCAGTTTGTAACTGTTATAAATAAAATAATAGTTGCAATTTATTTGTTGTAGATACTTGCAACATAATACGTCCTGGACTACCATATAGTACTAAAAGGAGTACTGAAACTACTTTTATTCTGCTTATCTCTTAGACCTCTTTTATCCCCTAGATTATCTAAAAGATAAACAAAAAAGTAGTTTTAGTACTAAGAGATTTAAAAAAAAGAAAAAAAAATGTAGTATTAGTATTAAGAAATAAAATAGTTTTGAAAATGTTTTTGTAAATTTATTTAAAAGATACTTCAAAAAAGCATCTGTAAGTATATATCATTTCACATAAATGCCTACAATTGATCATATCTTAGACATTTTAGGTTAGTTTTTTACCCCCTTTTTTCTTGTTTTTACCTGATCTCCCCTTTCCCATTTTTCTCTAACAGTTTTTTATTATTAATTACCACATTTTCAACATAATTTATATCTTCCATATTTTCTTCATTCTCATAATCATACATCATACATAAATTCAAACGTAGACACAAACAATAATAGGAAATAATTTATGCTAATGTATCAGATTGTGTCCTACATAGTTTACAAATATTACTTTCTTTTATGTTTAGGATAAATCTATATCCTGCTATTTTCCAGATAGACAAACTGAGATATAAAAAGGTAAAGCAACGTGCCTATAGGCTCACAGCTGGTAAATTAGATTTAATCTTCAAATCTAAGTCATCTGTGCTCAGAATCCATGTTCTTTAATACCATTGGTATAGCTACCTTACATGACTTCCTAACCCAGTGGAAACTTGAAGTATTCAAACTACCATAATACATTCAAAATATGTTGTCATTTTTCTTATGCTAATGTGGAAAAAAATAACTAGGAAAATTCTTCAACCAAATCGTACATTTTGTTAGGTTAACTGAATGTACTTTAAGAGGAAAAGGAAGTATTATTTTTTGTAGAAGGGAAAATCACTAATGGGATAAATAAAGTATTTATAGAATTTGTATTAAACTGTCTTATTTAATTGTCTTCACTGACTTGACTAATTTTGTCTCTGGAACATTACACTCTAAATTGTTGTTATTTTTAGTGACTCTTAAATAAGTAATTCTGATGAGTGAAATTTGGCAACCAGCAGGAATAAATAAGCAGGAGTATCTTCATATATTTAAACCATGTTGATGGGTTTCTGATATATAAATTTAGCGTTACACTTTGTGTAAATAGCACAGAGTAAATTGCTCTTATATACATAGACACACACAACATATGCTATCAGGACAAGAGAAATATGGGGAATATTAAGATAATTTAATTACTTCAAATTAGATTTTCTTTAGCAACTATACCACCGACTCTCTGATTTGAAATGGGCATTATAGGAAATTCTAATGTACCTAGATTTTCCTATTTGCAAACTAATGTAGTTTTATTTGGACATTTCAAGATGTTCAGGTAAGGTAATTTATTTCTTTGTAATCACCTACTTTTTAAAAAGACTCAATTTCAATCCAGTGATATTTTTATCAGGCTTCTTTAAAAAAAAAAGAACTTCAAATATGAAGACTATAACTATAAACTGAAGATTTTATTATAAATTTTATTTAAATGTAATATTTAAAAGTAGAAAGTAGCAGTATTAATATAGTCCTTAAATTTTGGCTTGGATTTTGATTCTTTAAGAACACTCCTTTTGTCTTAGTCAAGAACATATTAGATTCAAAAACTAAAAATCAGTCCAAGCTACCCTAAAAAGATAAGCAAAATAAGATGCACACACACACACACACACACACACACACACACACACACCAGGGTGAAGTTGAGGAGGAAGTGTATAAAGAAGTGGGGCCACCTGAGATACTACAGTTGGAAAGACATTGAGACTTGACATCTAAATTCTCAGACATTCTCTGTGAGGTATCTCATCTGGTCTATATCACTGTCTTGATAAGCTGTGTTTCTCTTCTTAATCTCATCAGAACATTTCTGTTCCAATAGCACAAACAATTGCATTTTCTCTCAAGATTAATACCATTAGGCATTGACTGCATTCTCAATCAACGAATCAAATTCCAGAAGAGAACAGCTGCCTGGCCAAGTTGGTTCATTTATCCACTCAGCTCTCAGCTGTTACCAGAGAGTGTCTCATTCATATGATTGAATCATTACTATAGAGCCTGCTCCCCACCAAGGATGGTGACAGAAACCACATATGGGGTCTTTCTTTCTTAACTATGGCACATATTTAAGTTACTTTGAGATAAAATGCTTTGCAGTATACAGTGTGATATACAGGAGGGAAATTAAATAAGTCAAGAATAAATTTACATCAATTTTTAGAATACATAGAGGAAAAACAGTTATCTGTTAGAGAATAATTTTAAATTTTCAGTGAAAGCTTTTTAGAGAAGTTGGAACAAAAGTGAAATTTGAATACCAGTTAGCCATGGCAAATATGTGGCAGTCACTAGTTAATGTCTAACTCACTTCATTATACCTTAAAGGTATTCATTAAACACTTTTTGATGTATGGAAATTTTATAAGATTTCATTGCTTAGGAATTTATGGGCTTCTACATTCTCATTCCAATAGGAAATAACTGAAGTTCAAGTGAGCTTAAAGACATTAGAAAACAATGACCACTAATTAGCCCTAATCTTGTTTGTTACACTTTTGGGAACACATCAAACATAAGTCATGTAAATAAAATATCTACTCTTGTCTATTAGTAAAATATAAGAATGATTTCTATTTTATATTTTGAATCATTTTATTTATTTAATTAGATTTAAAATGTATCCTCGATTTTATGCTGAAATTATAAAATAAAATTTTTATATGATTCATAAAATTTATTTATATATTTTATTTTATATACATTATTTTATTTTTTTGTTATGAAATAAATTTTATAAATTTCATCATAGAATTGACACATTTTAAATCTAGACAATTATATTACAAAAATTCAACAATAGAAACATTTTCTCAATGAATGAAAATTATGAATTGGCTCAATCTTGTTCATACCTCACAGGTTTTTAATGAATATTTAATTTTATATCTCCCCAGATTTTATTTAAAGTTCTTTCTTTCCTGGTCATTGTATTAGTTTATTTCACACTCCTATAAAGATATTACCTGAGACTGGATAATTTACAAATAAAAGATTTAATTGACTCACAGTTCCACATGGCTTAGGGAGACCTCAAAAAACTTACAATAATGGTTGAAGGGGAAGAGGAAGCAAGGCATGCCTTACATTGCAGCAGGAGACACGGAGTTCAAGGGGGAAATTGCTACTTTTAAACTGTCAGATCTTTTGAAAGTCTCTCACTATCAGGAGAAACCATCCCAATGATCCAGTCAGCTCCCACCAGGTCCCTCCTTGGAAACATGGGGATGACAATTCAAGACAAGATTTGGGCGGGGACACAGAATCAAATCATATCAGTAATAAATTACTCTTTCTGATAAGGATATAATCACTTCAGATGTGTACTTTTCCCCAAGGCTTTGATTTTAAAATGTTAAAGTATTTTCCTGTAAAGGGAAAAAGTGAATATTCAAAGCATAATTAACAGTGGATTTGGAATTGTGCTGGAGAATTGTCTTATAGATATAGGCCTATATTTATTATTTCAGTTCAAATTGTTTACGAAATGACCTTTACATGCAACTGGAACATAACATATGTTAACTCAAGCACACATGCACATGCACACTTACATACACTGACTCAGTTTTTGTTTCAAACATGTAAATTGCATTTCAAGTAGTTTTGTTTTGTTTTGCAAATTTATTAAAAGCAAATCAAATCTTTTGTTTTCTCAATCATGATAAATTTTTTGATTAGAGGATTTACCAATTTGAGTCATGTAATTCATTTCCTATATATTCTATCAAAATAATTTTTCCTATCTCTCATCCTATAGAAATCAAGTCTGAATGTAAGAATTTTAATCCATTATGTAAAAATAAGTATGTGTGTGTGTGTGTATGTGTTTTAGTTTCTTTTCAAGCAAATAACACATTATACCAATAAAAAAAATAGTAGTAACTGCTATGATATTTACTTGCTAGGTCTAAACTTCTCCGTTATACTTAATTCAGTAATAGTTGAATACTCTTGTAAATTGTTGTTAGGTCATTTATCTCTTTATTTCTCTTAAAATATAGTCTGCATTCATTTATATATAACACAACTGTAGTAGTTCTCTAATTTAGCTACATAATAATATCATTGCTCAGCTTTAAGAAATACTGATTTTTGTTTCATGATCCCAAAATTTTTCTTTCATTTATGTTGCATGTTGGCTAACATTGGAGTTCAAAAAATTTTCTTAGATGATTGTTGTATGCAGGAAAGAATGAGAATTATTTTAATATGTGATTCATTAATGAGTAAAATGCATTCATTATAAATATGAACTATTCACATTTAATATTTTTAGAATTATTACTCCAATTTTCCAATTAATTATATCCTTCACATGTGAAGCAAAGAGAACCATTTTCGTTTTGTGTTTTATAATAACAACTTTATTTGATATAATTTACATGCTATAAAATTCATCCTTTACAAGTATACAATTCAGTGTTTTTTGTTTTTTGTTTTTTAATTCACAGAGGTAGGCAACCAACACCACTAATTTCAGCATAGTTTTATCATCTCAATAAGAAACCAAATTCCCATTAGCAGTCTGAATTCATTCCCCACCAACCATCTTCTGGCAAACACTAATTTATTTCCTGTTTCTATGGGTTTACCTATTCAAAATATTTTGTATGAATTTTATCATATATTATGTAGCTTTTGTTATTAGGGTGTTTTATTTAGCATAAAGTTTTAAGGTTTATCAGTCTTTTAATATGTGTCAGTACTTCACTTATTTTTATTAATAAATATTTCATTACCATTGGTACGGATATGCCACTTTTGTTTACCTATTTATTGGTTCATGAACATTTGGGGTATTTCAGTTTTGACATGATGAATAAGGTCTCTATGAACATTAACGTACAGGTTTCTGTATGGGCATCTGTTTATTTTTTTCTTTTGATTATATAACTAAAATTGGAATTGCTGAGTCATTTAACTCTCAATTTTTTTTTTTTTTTAGGAAGCTCTAAGTTGTTTTCTACAGCAGATAAATCATTTTATATTCCTGCCAGCAATGTATGAAGGCTCCAATATCCCTACTTGCTCTTTAACACTTTTTCTTGCATGCCCTTTTACTTTAGCCATTCTAGTAGTCTCTAAGTATAGTTTTGATTTGCATTTCCTTCATGTCTAATGATGTTGAGCAACTTTTCATGTGTGTATTAGTTACTTTCTTTTTTTAAGGAATGTCTATTCAAATCCTTGTCCATTTGTAAAATTGACTTATTTGTCTTTCTGTTTTAAGTATAAGTGTTCTTTCTCTTTCTTGATACAATTTTTATCAGATATATTCTTTGAAACATTTCTTTTCTTGAGATGGAATCTATATGTTTCTCCAAGGCTGGAGTGCAGTGGTGCAATCTTGGCTCACTGCAACCTTTGCCTCCCAGAATCAAGCAATTTTCCTGCCTTAGCCTCCCTAGTAGCTGGGACTAAACTCGTGTGCCACTACACCTGGCTAAGTTTTGTAATTTTAGTATAGAGGGGGTTACACCGTGTTGTATGTAACCCCCTCATACAAGATCAGGATGGTCTTGATCTCCTAACATCAAGATCAGGATGGTCTTGATCTCCTAACCTCTAATCTGCCTGCCTCAGCCTCCCAAATTGCTGGGATTACAGGCGTGAGCTATCACACTCTGCCTATTTGCAAACATTTTATTGTATTCCACAAGTGGTCCTTTCTCCTTTTTGACAATATCTTTTCAGTTACAAACATTTTCAATTTCAATGAAGTTCTGTCTATATTTTTATCATTTTTACTTTTTGTGTTATATCTAACAATGCATTGCCCAATACAAGGTAATACACACACACACAAACACACACACATGCACACACACTTAGCTGTTGCTCTGTATTTGTGGGTTCTGCATTCATCAATTCAACCAACCATGAATTGAAAATAATTGAAAAAAATTACATCTGTAACTGCACATGTACAGTCTATTTTTTCTTGTCATTCGCTAAACAATATAACAACAAATAATTACTTACCATTTACATTGTATTCAGTATTATACAAAATATAGTAGATAATTTAAAGTATATAGGAGGATGTGCATGAGTTATGTGCAAACACTTCTTTCCCCATTTTATGTCAGGGGCTTGAGCATCCAAGATTTTGGTAGCCATAGGAGGTCCTGGAACCAATCCCCTGTAGATATCAACGGGTGACTATATATTTCACAGTTTCTTCATTTATAAATCGATGGACATTTGGATTGTTTCCATATCTTGGCTATCTTGAACTGGATATGCCACTATCTTTACAGAGTGATCAGATTATCACTTGAGATCAGTCATGCCAATATATACACATTGCCTCCATAGTAATTTTTAACACACTCTATATCTTTAATATATTCATGAAGAAATAAAAAAGCAAACTGAAGTTGAGGGACAGTCTACAAAATACCTGACTGGATACCTCAAAAGTATCAGGATCATAAAAGACAAGGGAAGACTAAAGACACTGTCACAGATTGGAGGCGACTAAGGAAACAAGAAACGAAATACAATGTGGTATATTGGTTTAAATCCTGAACGAGAATACAGACATCATTGGAAAAACTGGTGAAATACGAAGAAACTTGGTAGTTAATAGTAGTGTACTGTTATAATTTGGATATGTCCCCACCCAGATTTTATGCTGAAATGTAATCCCCAGTGCTAGAGGTGGAGCCTGGTTGAGGTGGTTGGATCGTGTGGTGGTTTCTCGTGGTTTAACAACATCCCCCCTTGATTCTTTGCTTGCTGTAGTGAGCTCTAATGAGATCTGGTTGTTTAAAAGTGTGTGACATCTCTCCTCTCACCCACTGCTTGGTCCTGCTTCTGACGTATAAGATGCTTGCTTCTGCTTTGCCTTCCACCATGATTTTGCTTCCTGAGGCCTCCCCAAAAGCAGACGCTGCTATGCTTTCTGTACAGCCTACAGGAATTAAACCTCTTTTCTTTATAAATTACCCACTCTCAGGTATTTCTTTTTCTTTTTGTTTTCTTTTTTGAGACAGAGTCTCATGCTTTATCACCCAGGCTGGAATGCAGTGGTGCAACCTTGGCTCACTGAAACCTCTGTCTCCAGGGTTCAAGCGATTCTCCTGTCTCAGCCTCTGGAGTAGCTGGGATTACAGGCATGAGCTACCATGCCTGGCTTATTTTTTGTATTTTTAGTAGAGATGGGGTTACACCATGTTGGCCAGGCTGGTCTTAAATTCCTAACCTCAGGTGATTCTCCCGCCTTGGCCTCACAAAGTTCTGGGATTACAGGCGTGGGCCACTGCGCCCGGCCTTAGGTATTTCTTTATAGCAGTGTGAGACTAGACTAATACACATGTTAATGTGAAGTTCTTAGTTTTGATAAATTTAACCTTTGTTATATTATGTAATATTTATATTCTTATGTTAATAATGGAGAAAGCTGAATGAAGAAGACAAGGGAACACTCTAAACTGTCTTTGTAGTTCTTTAGTAAGTATAAAATGATTTAAGCAAAAAAAAATGAGTTAATATATACAGGAATGTATACTCAGAGTTGTAAAGATTTAATATTTTCCCAAACATCTTGGAAGTATAAGAAATTTAATGCAAAAAATACGTCATATAATAGGATTTGTAGTCAAATTTAAAAGATTAATAACATGGAAAAGTAAACCTTAAGGCTCTGTTGAAAAAAGAATGGTTAAATAATAGATTGGATATATGGATAAGTAGATATATATAGCTACATATATATCATATATAATATATATGATATATGCATATATTCTATAATGATACTAGAGTATTATTACAGGAAAAGACAATTGTGTGTGATTCAGCCCCTCCTGAACAATACAGCTTCAACTTGTGCCATTATCTTCTTTATTTCCTACTCTCCTGACAAACACTGGTCTTAAAATCAGTCAGTGATATTCCTATCAATCATATTTGTCTTCCTGGAATAATCTCTACTTCATCTTCTTAAATCAACCTCCTCTGTCTCAAAACAAAAACTTATTCAGATTTTTTTTCTGACATCTAACTAGATAAGAACTGACAATATCTGTTTTGAAAACTTTATACTTATTTGTAATACTAAAATGAAAATCTTGTAGTTATATATATCCTAATGATATGACTCCCTGTGTTAGTTTGCAGGGTCTGCTATAACCACAGATTGGGTGGCTTAAACACCAGAAATTTATTTTCTGGAAGCCAGAAAAGCAGTTCTCACAGTTCTAGGGGCTAGAAGCCTAAAGACAAGGCGTCAGCATGTCTCCTTTCTCCTGAAGCCTCTCTCTTCCACTTGTAGATAGTCTCCTACTAGCTGTGTCCTCATCTGGTCTTTTCTCTGTGTGTACATACCTACTGTCTCTTTGTATATACAAATTCCCACTTTTTATAAGGACATCAGCCATATTGGATTAAACATTACCTTACTGGACCCACTTATTTATATTCTGAGGCCCTGAAGTTGGAACTTCAACATATTAATTTGGGGAGAAGAGAGCATAATTCTGTCCATAGCACTCTCCATTAGATTGGGCTTTATGAAAAGGTAACACATGACTGTCTTTTTAAATATTTTTATATAGTTGCTGAATGAATGAATAAAAAATGTATAAAGGAACATTGTTCCACATGTGGAAGTGATTTGTGACTTTACTTTTATTTACAATATGGTCTAAATGAAGCTGACTGCCTCAATTTATTAGTGATTGAACAGCTTAAATCAAGTAGGAATATATTCACAATGTAAGACAGTAATAGTCATTTTGAAGTTGACTACAATATTAATTCACAGTTTTCTCTGTCATTTTCCATTTCATTTACATAGGGATTTTAAAAAGGAATGTCTTAAAAACAGAAAAATTCAATGTGATTATATTATGCCAACCCATATGTTCTTGAGCTAGGTTTCTGAAGCTGGTTCCTTTAAAGACTAGGTTTACACTCTTCCTGAGCTGTTTCCTTGTTAACAGGCAATCATTTTCCTGACTGGATTTTACATAACAGCTCTTACATAAAAATTGGCTCCTTAAAAGTTTTTATATTTGTTTTTAGTTTTAAAAATATAAAAAAGAAAATTATATTTTAACTGCACACAGGCATGCATTTAAAATAATTTCAAAGTATAATATAATTAAAGAATATAAAATTGCATGAATATTGATCTATCGTATTTTTAGCATACTTTTTATTAAAGTATAATATGTACACAAAAAGCATACAAATAATAAGTTCGAAGATCAATGCATTTTTGTCAAAGAAAATTGCCAGTACAACTGGCACCCAAACAAAAAATAAAACCAGCTCCCCCTAATCCCGCCACATGGCAATAACTTCCTCTCAAGGTAACACCAACCTTGACTTAGAAGATACACCAATCTTGACTCCACATACTTTATTCTCTAGAGGTTTCAAATTTATGCAAATTATATTATACATTATGGTGCTTTTAAGACTAGCTTTATTTGCAAGCATCCACTCAGGAAAAAAAGGCTTGTGAATCCATCCATGTTATTGTAGGAGCATTAATTAGTATAGTATTCCACTGAATAGCTATACTTTGCCCATTCTACTGTTGATGAATATTTGAGTTGTTTCCTGTTTGTTTTTTCTTATTTGAAATAAATGCTACTATTAGAATTCTGGTACATGTGTTCCACTATAAATGTATTTCTGTATTAGATTTCTGGGTGATAGTATACGTATAGGTTGAGAGTATATTCTGCCAATAGTTTTCTAAAGTAGTGACAGAGTTTTCATTTCTGTCTCTCTCTCTCTCTCTCTCTGTCCTTCTCTCTCAAGACACTTCACTTGAAACCCAGCCACCATACTTTGAGAAAGTTAAGAAAGTGATGATGTTCGTTGATCTCACCTGACAGCATGCATCGACTACTCAGTATAAGTGAGAAAACCCTCACGTGAGTCTCACTTCCAAACTTCATGCCATCCCAGTTTGAGCCAAGCAGAGAAGTCCCCACCAAGTCTGGGTTCCCGAGAGGCCGGCACGTCTGCCGGGGACTCTTGGCCAGCAAGAGAGTCCCAACCTGAATGGGGAGTGCGCGGAAGAAAAGGTAGACAGAAAGCGGGGTCTGGAGGGCTGAATAAGCAAGACTTGAACAGCAATGCTTAAACAGCAACTTTATTTTGCACATGGTTAGTATATATATTTTTACCTATAGTAATTACAGAAGCAAATACCATTGTCTTATACATGAAAGGGAACAGAAAGTTCTGGGGATACAAGCTCAGGTAGCAGATAAGAAAAATGGCAAAACTAGAAACACAATCAAGTACCCTAAACACATGCAGATGGTTGTCATTATCCGGGAGGGGAGACCTATAGTTAAAATGTTAATGATCCTATACAAGGCACCAGAGAGGCAGTAAACCTATTATCTTAGTAAACAGTAGACACAAGAACACAAGCATAGGACCTCACAATAGTGGGTAAACAAAGTCATAAAAAACAGGAACAGAAAATAGCTTTTTAACACAATTAAACACCTCTTTCTTAGCAAAACAGAGAACAGACACAATGTCTTCTCAGACCACATAGGC
>CAUYQU010084073.1:0-24848 GCA_963574635.1 Cheracebus regulus | reverse complement strand
CCCCCCCCCCCCCCCCCCCCCCCCCCCCCCCCCCCCCCCCCCCCCCCCCCCCCCCCCCCCCCCCCCCCCCCCCCCCCCCCCCCCCCCCCCCCCCCCCCCCCCCCCCCCCCCCCCCCCCGCCCCCCCGGGGGAGGCTGTGGGTGGGTGGGGGTGCGCGCGCGCGCGCCGGGGGCCATGTGAGGCTGTGTGGGTCCATGAGCCACAGTGCGGGGTCTGTGAGGCGCTGTTAGGAGGCTGCACTGGGGGCTTGAGGCGCTTTGTGAGGTCGGTGATGTTCATTGTGAGGCACCGTGTGAGGCTCTGTGCGGGGCTGAGGGAAGGAGAGTCTCTGAGCGCCATGAAGCTTTCAGGATGGCCCTGCTGGGTAGGGGGCGCACATAAGCCAGAGGTCAGTTGCTGGAGGAGGTGTCTTGGGATTCACCCTGTGCAGCAGTGCGCAGCCTTCTCCGTGGCTGCCTCCTGGGCCAGGGTCCCCCCACGGTGCTCGCACGGAAGACCCCAGGGTGGGGAAGCCTGCAGTCTGGTGCTGGGTACAGCCCGCACTAAGGTGGGCCCCACACGAGCAAGCAGGCCATGGCCCAGGTCGTCGTGGTGGTGCAAGCATTGACTTCTCTAGGGAAACATACATGCAACGTTTCAGCGTGCAGCCCCGCCAGTCAGCACATTCATGTTGTGCAACATCCCCACTATTTCTAGAATTGTCTCCACCCCAAACAGAACTCTGTTCCCTTTAAACAGTAACTTCCCATTTTCCCCTTCCCCTTTTAAAATTTTACTTTTAGTTTTTAAATAGCTCAGATTTCAGAAAACATAGCAGTATGCAATATGAGGTGTCTGCTCTGCCTGGCTACCTGGTTCTGTTACAAGCAGCATCATACTTATAAATTATTCTTTATTTCTTTCTAGAAACAGGGTCTCACTCTGTAGCCCAGACTGGAGGGCAGTGGTAAGATCAAAGCTCTGTGCAGGCTTGATCTGGCTCAAGGGATCCTCCCACCCAGGCTCCTGAGTAGTTGGGACTACAGGTGCACACCACCTTGCCCAGCTAATTTTTTTCATAGTATTTTGTAGGGATGGGGGTGTCTCACTGTGTTGCCCAGTCTGGTTTGAACTCCTGGCCTCAGGGGACCCTCCAATCTCAGTTTTCCAAAGTACTGGGATTAGGTGTGAGCTGTTCCACCTGACCTGTCATTTCTGTGTGCATTTTTTCATTGGCATACATAGTACAAGCACATTGCGTGTTCTCCCACCTTCTACTGTGTTTCTTAGAGATCATCCCAATTTAGTAAAAAGCTTTCTTATTTGTTGTCTAAATATACCTGGACCGTGCTGATTGTTGGATTGTTAACAGTGAGTGCCCTTCCACGCAGTTTGTGCACATGTATTTCTGCAGGAGGAATTCCTGGAAGTGGAATTGCTAGGCCAAGCAGAACATACCTGAGTACTTTAGATAGCTGCTGGCAAGTCGCCCTTTGTGGAAGTCAGTCGATTACTCTGCTCTCTCTGCCGAAGTCTGAGAGTGCCTGCATGTCTTCACCAGTACAGTGGGTCACCTGTCAGAGTGAGACATGCTGTCTCACTGTTTTAAATTTGCATTGCAGATGGTGGTTATTTTTATTTATTTATTTTTTTGAGGTAGAGTCACTATGTCACCCAAGCTGGAGTGAGGTGGCATGATCTCAGCTCACTGCAGCCTCTGCCTCCTGGGTTCAAGAAATTCTCCTGCCTCAGCCTCCTGAGTAGCTGGGATTACAGGTGTGAGCCACTGCGGGTGGCCAGTTATTTTTAATTTATCTTGCAATCACAGTCACTTTTCGGTTTTATGCAAAGCCACCACTTCCTGTTAAAGAGCTGATGTGGACTGTCTTGGCCTACAGTCAGGATGTATTCACTCAGCTACACAGAGAGGGGCTTCTGATCACCTCCATTTATATTCTGTCATGGCTGTGTTGAAAAAGAAGACACAGGCCTGGCACTTTGGGAGGCCAAGGAGGGCAGATTGCTTAAGTTCAATAGAAAAAAAAGTTTTTTGTTTAGATGCAGGGTCTCACTCTTGTCCAGGCTGGAGTACAGTGGCACCATCAGCCCACAGCAGCCTCAACTTCCTGGGCTCAGGTGGTCCTCCCAGTTTAGCCTCCCGAGTGGCTGTGATACAGATGCATGCCACCACTCCTGGCTAATTTTTGTGTTTTATTTTGTAAACATGGAGGTTTTACTATATTGCCCAGAGTGCTCTTTCTTTTTTTTTTTTTTTTAGAGACGAGGTTTCTCCATGTTGGTCAGGCTGATCTTGAACTCCCGACCTCAGGTGATCCGCCCGCCTTGGCCTCTCAAAGTGCTGGGATTACAGGTGTGAGCCACCTTGCCCAGCCTTTTTTTTTTTTTTTTTTTTTTTTTGAGATGGTGTCTCTGTCACCAGGCTGGAGTGCAGTGGCAGGATCTTGGCTCACTGCAGCCTCCACCTCCCGGGTTCAAGCAATTCTCCTGCCTCAACCTCCTGGGTAGCTGAGACTACAGGCATCTGTCACCATGCCCGGCTAATTTTTGTATTTTTCTGTCACCATGCCCGGCTAATTTTTGTATTTTTAGTAGGGACGGAATTATACCTTGTTGGTTAGGCTGGTTTGGAACTCCTGACCTTGTGATCCACCCGCCCTAGCTTCCCAGAATGCTGGGGTTGTTTTGTTTTGAGACTGTCTCACTGAGTCACCCAGGCTGGAGTGCAGTGGCCTGATCGCAACTCACTGCAACCTCCACCTCCTGGTTTCAAGTGATTCTCATGCCTCAGCTTCCCAAGTAGCTGGGATTACAAGTGTGCACCACTAGGCCTGACAAATTTTTGTATTTTTAGTAGAGACAGGGTTTCACCATATCTGCCAGGCTGGTCTTAAAACTCCTGGCCTCAAGTGATCCGCCCACCTCCCAAACCACTGGGATTATAGGTGTGAGCCACCATGCCTAGCCTATCTTTTAAGTTTTAGATAACATCTATTGATTATTACTAAATAGAAATGAGAAATTCTTTTCCACCTCCCAATCTATCCTCTTCTTCCTATATGGCTAAATCATTTCTTGTTTTCATTATTACAGTTTTCTAAGTCATACTCACAGGTGAGCCATCTGGCAATAGGTGTTGCCAGTGCATGTAGGCGGACTCCCTCATTTAGTGGAGAACCTAGGATGAACAATCTCCTTGAAAGATGTCAGACACAGATCCCCACACTGACGCCTTTAGCCCAGGCTCTCCTGAACCCTCAACTTACATGTTTGTCCATTAGACCAGGAATGGTGGTTCAGGCATGTAATCCCAGCAGCACTTTGGGATTTGGGAGGATTGAGGATTGCTTGAGGCCCGGAGTTCAAGACCAGCTTGGGCAACACAGTGAGACCCTACCATCTCTACAAAAAAATGTTTTTAAAAAGTAGCTGGCCATGGTGGTGCACACTGGTAGTCCCAGTTCGAGAGAGGCTAAAGCAGGACGATCACGTGAGTCCAGGAGCTCAGGGCTGCAGTGCGCTGTGATCATACCACTACTCCAGCCACAGGCGTGGGCGCTTTGCTAAGTATGGTATGGAGAGGCTGTGTATGGCCCTGATTCATGAGGAGAGCGGGCCTGGGAGATGAGTGAGAAGCCAGACAGCTGGAGCCCGTGGGTGGGGCCTGACTCGTTAGGGCAGGGAGGGGAACCCCAGCCCGGGCTGAGTGTGTCCTGGCCTGCTCTGGGCCTGCAGCCCTGGGGGTTTGGCCTGGACAGACCAGCAGAGGGCCCCCGAGTGCAGCCTGCGCGGCGTCCTATGGCCGATTCCTGGGCTTTCCCCAAGCCCAGGAATCTGGGACGTTAAAAAGTCCGAAAGCGACGGGGAAGGAAGGCATGTGTCTAGTTTGCTCTATCCCGCTTGCATTTGGGAGGTCTTCAGTGGAAGCAATCAGCATATGTGAAACACCATCAAGCCAGGCGATTGGGGAGGCAAAAAGAACCAAGGACTCAGGGAATATGGGCATTTTAGAAATAAAAATTTAAACTTAAAAAGACAAGGAAATTTTTCTTCCAGAGGGGTTTACAATTTGATCCTCTTTTTTTTTTTTTTTTAACTTTTAGGTTTGGGAGTATATTTGAAGGTTTCCTACATAAGTAAACACATGTCACAGGGGTTTGTTGTATAGATTATTTCATCACCCAGGTACTAAGCCCAGTACCCAATAGTTACCTTTCTGCTCCTCTCCCTCCTCCCACCCTTGACCCTCCAGTAGACCCCGTGTCTGGTGTTTCCTTTGTGTTCATTAGTTCTTATCGTTTAGCTCCCACTTGTAAGTGAGAAGATAACAGTATTTGGTTTTCTATTCCTGCATTAGAGACTTACTTTTTATTTTTCATTTATTTATTTTGAGACAGGGTCTCACTCTGTGGCCCAGACTGGAGTGCAGTGTCAAGATCACGGCTCATTACAGACTTGACTTCCTGGGCTCAAGCAATCCACCTGCCTTGGTCTACTAAAGTGCTGGGTTTCCAAGACACAACAAAGAGAGAGAAAAAAAAAAGAGAAGTGGAGTGCTGGGATTACAGCCTTAGCCACCACACCCAGCTAATTTTTCAATTTTTTGTTTTTTGTAGAAACAGGATCTTACTGTGTTACCCAGGCTTGTCTTGAACTCCTGAGCTCAAGTGATCCTCTCACCTCTACCTCCCAAAGTGTTGGGATTACAGGCATGCACCACCACGCCCAGCCTTCTCTTTCCCTCTAAACAGTAGTCAGTAAAGAGACCTGGCTTTCCCACAGGGCTGCCTGAGTCCAGCTCTCAATCCACTGTCTTCCTGCAGATCCTCCCACCGTCTCACCCTACACACTGGCCCCAGTATGAAAAACAGCACCATATTTGCTGTCCTGATTATATGCCCCACTTTGACTTCAAAGTGAAAGGAGGCCGGGCTTGGTGCCTCATGCCTGTAATCCTAGCGCTTTGGGAAGCCGAGGCAGGCAGATTGCTTGAGGTCAGGAGTTTGAGACCAGCCTGGCCAACATCGTGAAACCCTGTCTTGACTAAAGATATGAAAATTTGCCAGTCATGGCATGTACCTGTAGTCCCAGCTGCTCAGGAGGCTGAGGCAGGAGAATGGCTTGAACCTGGGAGGTAGAGGTTGCAGTTAGCTGAGATTGCTCCACTGTACTCCAGCCTGGGCTGACAGAGTGACTCTGTCTCAAAAAAAAAAAAAAAAGATGGTTGCAGTGGCTCACATTTATAATCCCAGCACTTTGGGAGGCCGAAGTGGGCAAATCACCTGAGGTCAGGAGTTCGAGACCAGCCTGGTCAATATGGTGAAACCCTGTCTCTATTTAAAAATAAAAAAAATTAGCCAGGTGTGGTGGCATGCACCTGTAGTCCTAGGTACTTGAGAGGCTGAGGCAGGAGAATCACTTGAACCCAGAGGTAGAGATTGTAGTGAGCCAAGATCATGCCACCATACTCCAGCCTGGGCAACAGAGTGAGAGTTTTTCCAAAAAAAAGTAAAAGGAAATCTCAGAATTTCTTACTGAATGACAATATAAATTAGAGACAAAAATTATAGATTGGCTGGGTGTGGTGGCCCATGGCTCTAATCTCAGCACTTTGAGAGGCTGAGGCAGGCAGATTACTTGAGGTCAGGAGTTCAAGACCAGCTTGGCCAACGTGGCAAAACTCTGTCTCACTAAAAATCTGAAAATCAGCCAGACATGATGGTGCATGTCTGTAGTCCCAATACTTGGGAGACTGAGGCAGGAGAACTGCTTGAACTCAGGAGGCAGAGGTTGCAGTGAGCGGAGAATGCCCCACTGTGCTCCAAGCCTGGCGGCAGAGTGAGACTCCGTCTGAAAAAAAATTACAGACTCTGGGTCTAAATTGCCTGAGTTTAAAGAACAGCTCTGCCACTGATTCACTTTGGGACTTCAGGCCAGCCACTTAACTTCTCTGTGCCTATTTCCTCACCTATGGGGATAAGGATGGTTTCTTATAGATGACAGAGCCGTTTGAAGGGGCGCACACATGTTTATCTGCAGTGAGTAGTATTATTACTACTTTTTTTTTTTTTGAGACGAAGTCTCGCTCTGTCAACTCACCCTGGCTGGAGTGCAGTGGCACGATCTCGGCTCACTGCAACCTCCGCCTCCTGGGTTCAAGCGATTCTCCTGCCATGGTCTCCTGAGTAGCTGGGATTACAGGCCTGTGCCACCACACCTGGCTAATTTTTGTATTTTTAGTAGGGATGGGGTTTCACCTTGTTGGTCAGGCTGGTTTGGAACTCCTGACCTTGTGATCTACCCACCTCAGCCTCCCAAAGTGCTGAGATGACAGGTGTGAGCCACCACGCCTGGCCTTGCAGTAGTATTATTGATCCCCAGAGAAGCTCTTGGGTGAGTGTGGTCACCTTTCAGAGAAAAAGAGAATGTGCATTTGGTTAAATCAGTGAGTAAATACAGCTTCTTCTGTAGCTTCCATTTTTCCAAAACAAGAGCTGCAAATGCACCATCACTTACTGTATGCACGTGGCTGGAACCTGGCCGGCTGGGCTGGCGGCTCAGATGGTCTTGCCGTCTTTGTGCTCAAGCCACTCACCTCAGAAAGAATTTCCTTTCAGGGACACAAGTACCCAGCTCTCCCATTTTCCACCTCGCTTTCCCACACTATGGTGATTCTGGGTGGGAATATTTTGGGGCTTGATTCATGTTGCCTGGGTGGACAGGCCAGCTTGCCCAAGCCTCCCAGCACTGATAATGGGATTAAATTTGTTGCCAAAGAACAAGCAGATCCCCTTTGAGAGTAGAGGAACAAATCTGTATTTACCCTCATTAGGAATTAGTATCAGCTGGGGACAGGGGCGTACATCTGTGATCCCAGGACCTGGGGAGGCCCAGGCAGGAGGATTGCTTGAACTCAGGAGTTTGAGACCAGCCTGTACAATACAGCGAGACCCTGTCTCTACAAAAAATACAAAATAGCCAGGTACATGCCCAGCTACTCATGAGGCTGAGGTAGGACGATCACTTGAGCCCAGGAGGTTGAGGCTTCAGTGAGCCATGGTCGTACCACTGCACTGCAGCCTGGGGAACAGAGCACGATCCTGTCTCAAAGAGAAAAGGAATGAAATTAGACTGGGGCACAGTGTAGCTCACACCTGTAATCCCTGCACTTTTGGGAGGCTGAGGTCAGCAAAATCCTTGAGCTCAGGAGTTTGAGACCAGCCTGGGCAACAAAATGAGACTCAGTATCTACAAAAAATACTATTAGCTGGGCCTGGTGTCATGCACCTCTACTGTGGGGGGATCCCTTGAGCCTGGAAGGTCGAGGCTACAGTGAGCCAAGATTGTGCCACTGCACTCCAGCCTGGGTGACAAAGACCCTGTCTCAAAAAAGCAAAACCAGAAAAGTTTGTCTAAATCTTTTTCACGTCTGGCGTGGCGGATGTGGGTAGCCGGGCCCTCCTGGGTGCCTCTGCGTTAGGTGGTTTGGTTGATGCATTTGGAGAGAATCTGTTCCTCTCCAGACCTGCAGGGGAACGTGCTTTTGTGGCCTCTCGGGATCAGTGTGGCTGTTCGGCGCTGGACCAAAATTCCACCAGGGGTCTGTCTTCAAGGTGAGCTGCAAGGTGGAGTCTGAGGTCCACCCATCAGTAAGAGTTTTCTCCTGGTATTCACAGAATCCACTGATCTGTCTGCCTTTGGCCTAGGCAGGGGTTCCTAACATCTGCATCGGTCATTGAGACCGCCTTGGTTTTGCTTTCCTGCCTTACTCGGGGCTCCCAAATGTTGACCTGCTGCAGTTTACAGTATTAGGAAATCACTTTCTCCTCAGAGAGTAAACATGGGAAGCTGTCAGGCTTTTAGTGGAAGATGAAAGTTGCCACATTTTACTTTTCATTAGACTGTAAGTTTTACCATTGGCGGGAAAGTTCTTTCCATTGTTCCCCTTGAAATGGCGGGCTTGCCTCATTCCTGCCAAGACCCAGGTCCGTGTACTTAAAGTGCTGCCATCTTTCTTCTGTGTGAGAATGTGCCCTGCAGAGTGGACCGCCGTCGGGTCCCTACACATGAGCAGCTGTGGACCCAGGGCTGAGCCATGAACATGAGAGCCATCACAGAACTGTGATTGTTTCCTGCACTGTGTGGTGGGCATGTGCCAGCACTCGTGTGGCCCTGGCTGCTTTTGCACCCTTGGTCGTGCTACAAACAGCAGAGCAGCTCTGCCCAGCAGAAGCTATTTACTGGGTCTCAAGGGGTCTGCAGACCCCCTGTGAGAGCAACTTATTCTGAGAGGTGCTGAGCAGAGCCCAGCTGGAGTAGGGGAATGGGGGCACACCATGTCCACTGCACTGCAGATATCCTCAGTGGACAGGACGGTCACAGGACCTGGCCCCCCTGGCTGGGCTCTGTCTCTGTCCAGCCCCTCTTTTGGCCAGTGCAAAACAGTTGAGTTTTACAGGGGCCTTCTGCGGATGAGAAGAGCCATGTGATCTCACTGCCCACCTTCTCTCACCTCTCAGCTTCATTTCTGAAGTTTCCAGGGCCTCCCCCTGTTCCTGTTCACAGGGGGAGGGAAAGGGGGCTGGTATTTGGGGCTAGATAAGCAATACTGCAGTGATCTGCATCTTCCTACGGATGCCTCCCAGGCTTACCCTCATACAGAGAACAAGCACAGAGGCGGGGAGGGAAGGGAGCAGGGGAGCTGCTAAAGAGAAGGGGCCTGCCTGAAGATCCCAGATTTGGCCTTGAGGCGGGGGTTTCTGGGAAGGAGCTGGGGTCAGCAGGGCTGATTGACGTCCTGTGGGAAAGTGGGCCCCACATTTCCTTGGGATTCCCAGAGATGGTGCCTGACCCTGGGCAAGATGGGAAACGTCCATCTACCCTGTTAGGCTGGGCCCCGGGTCTGAAATTGCTGCCTTTGCCCATTTGCATGGTGCAGCTCTACCCAAACCTAGGGCAGGTACCAGGCAGCTCTCAGGCAGTGCCGTGGGCCGGGCCAGGGGTGGCCGTGAGGAGACTCACCGCTGCCAGAACCTGGCGTACAGAAACAGATTCTAAGAGGAGTCAAAGCCGAGGGTGTTCCTTAAGCTGGCGGTTTTATTTTAGGTGTCCTGAAGGTCTTTGGTTTTTCTTTTCTTTTTTTTTTTTTTGGGTGGGAGCAGGGTCTCGCTCTGTCACCCTGGCTGGAGTGCAGTGGTGCGAACTCAGCTCACGGCAACCTCTGCCTCCTGGGTCCAAGCAGTTGTCTGCCCCAGCCTCCTCAGTAGCTGGCACTGCAGTGTGCACCACCATGCCTGGCTAATTTTTGTATTTTTAGTAGAGATAGAGTTTCATTATGTTGGCTAGGTTGGTGTCAAATTGGCCTTAGGTGATCTACCTACCTCAGCCTCCCAAAGTGCTGGGATTACAGTCGTGAGCCACCGCCGCGCCCAGCTGGTCTTTGGTTTTCCTGTTGTTTACTTGGTGTTCTCTTTAGTTCTGACATAGAAGTTTGTACAATTCCTTTTTTATAGATGAAGATGTAGAAGTTCACACAATCCTAGGCCGGGCGCGGTGGCTCACGCCTGTAATCCCAGCACTTTGGGAGGCCAAGGCGGGCAGATCACGAGGCCAAGAGATTGAGACCATCCTGGCCAACATGCTGAAACCCCGTCTCTACTAAAAATACAAAAATTAGCTGGGTTTGGTGGTGCGCACCTGTAGTCCCAGCTACTGGGGAGGCTGAGACAGGAGAAGTGCTTGAACCTGGGAGGCGGAGGTTGCCGTGAGCTGAGATCGCGCCACTGCAGTCCAGCCTGGCGACGGAGCAAGACGGTCTCAAAAAAAAAAAGAAGTTCACACAATCCCTCTTTTATAGATGAAGAAACCAAGGCTTTGTAACTAACTCAACCCCGCAAGAAGGACAAAACTGGCACCAGAGCACCTTGCTCCTGGATCTGGCAAGAATGCCTCTTGTTTGCTGAGAAGTCTGCATGCTTATCCAGCTCAAGAGTGGGAGATGAAAGGTGACCAGGTCAGTGCTAGACTTTCTCTGAGCTCCTCTGAGTCTGGGCAGCTGAGGTGCTCCTCTGGGAATGTTCTGCCATCCACGAGGTAGTGCAGGCCTGGAAGCTTTTGTTCCATTGAACTCTGCCAGGGAGCTATACTTAGCCATGCGAGTGGAGGCCAGGAGTAGGTTCTCTGAATATAGATAGTAACAAGCAGGCTATTTTCAAACACCTAGAGAACCTCCCTGATTATTCTGGGCCAAAATGATATTTATAGAACGCTCTGGGTTCTTGGATGCAAAGGCAATAACCTTAGTGCCTTTTGGCGTTCAGGAGAGAAGCTTCTTTCAACAGGGAGTGGGGTGAGGGACCTGGTCACCCAGAGGCCCGATGTCCCTCAGCACCTGTTTCGAGGCCAGACGTCTTCCTTGCTTTTCCATTATGAGTCAGAGAACAGCGAGAGGCACGCGGTGCCCCACTGATTTACCTTCCTGCACACCCTGGTGTGGGTCTGGTCTGAGGCCTGCCGTATGCTATCAGGGAAGATGTCATCAGGGGACTTTTCCTGCTGTGAGGAGGGTGCAGCCCCTACCTTTCAGAGCTCAGGAAACCCTCTTACTCCTGTCCAGGATCCTCAGAGATGTCCTAGGCTTCCACTCTCAGCCAGTTGTCACTGGGCTGGAAGAAAACACCTACTTCCAATGTGCCCAGGTCCTGCGGCCTCCTGTCTGTCCTTGCCCCACCTCCCACCCGGGAGAAAGACTCTGACCGTGTACCTGGAAGAGTTTGCTGGAAAGGCCTTCCCTAGGGAGGAGAGTGTAAATGTGACCAGTGAAGGTTAGGGTGGGAAGAGTAGGCCTGGGTCCTGGGAGGAAGAGCTGGCCAGGCCCTGAGACCCCGACAACTGCGAGCAAAGCTGAAACACCCCCTTCCTGGTGCTCAAGCTGCAGGTGTTGGAGAGGGCCCCAGAAGCCTGGATTTTAAGTGACTGCCACAGGTTAACCTGAGGATGGTGAGGCAGAACAAGCAAAGGCCAGGTGGGAAGCAGGGCAGGGCGGGGCTGGTGGGCAGTGGCCAGGGGTGTCCTGGGTGGGGCTGGCTGCCCGCACTGCCTCTGACTTGGGCCAGACCTAAGCGGAGTGGCTGCTCCATTCATTACACCCAGCCCTCTGGCGTGTGCCCTGCCTTTCCTCTGCCCCTCTCTCTGCCAACCCATCCTCTCCCTCCCAGCCCCTGCCTGCCCAGATATAAATATAAGAGCATTTTCCATGGGCTGATACAGAAGGGAAAACATTCAGCTTTATTTTCAGCTTGTGAAATTCCTGTCCTTCATTCCCAGCAGGTGCAACAGCCTCATTTAGATATTGGGGCCCAGAAATAGAACACAACTTACCATATAGCTTCCTTTAGGCATCTGGATGCTACTTAAAAAAAAAAAAAAAAAGCCCCCCTTTGTGATGCTGAGACGGCACAAACCTTGGCTGGCGCTCTTGCCTTTTCCAGGCTGGTGGAGCCCCCTCAGAGCTGGCAGCCTGACCAGGAAGCAGAGGGGGCCAGAGCTCCAGGAGATGGGAGTCGGGGGGCCCTGGAGGACAGGCTCCTAGCCCCACTCCTCCTCAAGACCTGGGCGCTGGCCTGTCCCCTGCCTTTGCCCTGATGGGGATGAGGGAGAGGAGATTGGGTCAGGGAGCAACTGTGGCCATTGGGGAAGGTGACTTGGATGCAACGTTTGAAGGAGATGCTATTAGTAAATCCCATTGGTTAAGATCCACTGCCCCCATGATCCTTTGTGTTTGTGTGTGTGTGTGTTTTGCACGGGGTCTCAGTCTGTTGCCCAGGCTGGAGTGCAGTGGTATGATCTTGGCTCACTGCAGCCTCCACCTCCTGGGCACAAGCAGTCCTCCTGCCTCAGCCTCCTGATTAGCTCAGACTACAGGCGTGCGCCACCACACCCAGCTAATTTTTTTTGTATTGTTAGTAGAGACAGAGTTTTGTCATGTTGCCCAGGCTGGTCTCAAATTCCTGGGCTCAAGTGATCTGCCTGCCTTGGCCTCCCACAGTGCTGGGATTGCAGGTGTGAACCCCGCCCCTGGCCCTCCTGATGGTTTGTAGACTGAGGGAAAAGAAGAGGGTGAGGAGTCCCCTTCTCAGCACTGAATGCAAGTACCCTCAAGGCAACTCTTGGCAAAGCCCTGTGTTCCCATTGGCTGTTGAGGTTGAGTGGCATCCCCCACTTCTGTATGTTGAAGTTCTAATTCTCAGGACCTCCGCACGTGACCATACTTGAAAATAGAGTCTTTGCAGATGTGATGAGTTGAGATGGGGGCTTACAGGAGCAGGGCAGTATGACTGCATCCTCATAAGAAGAGGGGACACAGAAACAGACACACACAGGGAGACGCCACCAGAAACCAAGGCTTACTAGCGACTCCCAAAGCTACCAGAAAGCCTGGAGCAGCCCCGCCCCCCAAAGGAACCAGCTGTGCCGGCACTTGGACCTGGTGCACCCAGCCTGCAGAACTGGGAGAGGGTGGAACACTGTTGTTCCAGCCACTCAGGTTGAGGTCCTTTGTTATGGGAGCAGTGTGGGTGCTTCTCGCTGGGGATGGCTGATCCCTGCAGGGCAGGCAGTGGTCCCCATCCAGGAATGCAACAGAGGCTGCCTCACAGAGCATCTTCATCCCGCCAGCTCACATGGAGGTTGGTAGTGGCTGGAGCTTGGAGGAGCCCAGGGTCTATGTGAGACTTCCTCTGGATGTACCAGGGCCCATCAGCACCTGGTCAGCGTTAGCCAGGCTGGTCTGCTGGTGGGGATGGCCCAGGATGGAATGGAGCAGCCGAGTAATGAGATGCCTTGTGTGTGGTCCCTGTGAGCCCTCCTGAATATTCCCATGGACGGACGGATGGACAGGAGGCTTAGCAGGCTCAGGTGATCAAGGAGACCCCTTGCTGCTCTCCATGTGGCTCCATCCCAGGACCAGGACAAAGAAGTCTCCTGGCTAGGGCCAGAAGCAGAGCAGCTCACAGCAGGCCAGCCCTCCCAAGGAACAGATGTCCCCTCCCAGAAACCTCCCTCCCACCATCCTTATCAGCAAAGGTGTCAGGGACTGGGAGGGGCCTCCTTGCTCCTTCCTGGGTGGTCTCCCTGGGGGTGAGCTGGAGAGGTGGAGACATGCTGAGGAGGACCAGCCCAGTGGGCGGCCGCCCAGCAGCTCAGCGGCGAGAAGAGGCCATGTGTAAGAAGGAAATGCCACCACCCCACTCGACAGTGGGAGCAGAACTCCAGGGAGGGGGTCTTGCGTGTAGGCAGCCATGCGGATTTGGCACAGTGTCTCAGCAGAGCAGGGCTCGAGTCAGGGACTCCAGTTCACAGCTGTCCCCAGCACGTAGGAAAAGCTGCCCCAGGCACCATGGGTGGTGGACAGAGGCACAGACCCTCCACAAGATGGAAGTGATCATGTCAGACCCTAGCAGCACTTGAGGGCTGCAGCAGGAGCCCCGAGTCCTCTCTTCTGATCATGCAGCTGGGAGGACTTGCTGCCCCTGCACCCAGCCGCCTGCTGCCTGCCCAGCTTTGGTCTCTGCCTAGTGCCCCGAGTGAGCCCTCTCCTCAGCCCAGGCTAGAGCCTCTCAGCCATTCCTCTGTGCCATGGGATGCTTTCCCCCTTCTGCGTGGTTTCTGCTCTCCAGATGGCAGCGTCCCCACCTCTCAGAAGATTGTTTCACAGTGGCAGGCCCTGACCCAGAGTCTCCCATCTACTCAGTGGCTAAAGGGCCCAGGCGATCCCCGAATCCTGCTACCTCGAGGAAGCTCGGAGTCCCACGTCCTCCACAGAACCAGAGGATTGGGCAAGACTCAAAGCTTTGAAGACTGGAACAAGCAGGTGTGCAGAGACCGTTTATTACCCGACGGCTGTTCTTGCCTGAGAAGCTGAGTGCTCTGAGGCTCTGAGCAGGACAAATCCCAGAGGCACAGGTCCAGGGCATTCCACCTCATCCCAACACACCCAGACCACAAATCATGGGCTCTTCCAGTCCTGCTCCATCTTCAAGAGAGTCTAGTGAGGTGGGGAGGGCATGTGTGTGTACATGTGTGAGTGTGTGTGCACGTGCGTGTAGGCGTGTGACATGGGACAGCTTGTCTAGACCCCACACCAAAGGCTGGTGGGGGCCAGCTGAGAGGTAGTTGTGCCTTCTGAGGATGGACCGCACAGCCGTGCTCACCACAAGTCAGAACTGTTCGTTTCTGCTGCAAGGGAACAAGTCAGCCTCTCGAGTCAGCCGGCGGCACTGCCAACCCATGCAGGTGACCACCCCCCACAGGCTCTGACTCTCGGAAGGGCAGACCCAGAGACCTGACCAGGATGCGGTGGAACCAGGGCTCTTGTTCTGATGAAAGTCTTCCCTGGGAGAGGAGTCTTCTATGAGTGGGGCTCAGCAGGGTGGGCTGCGTGGGTGAGTGTTCTCTGCCTCAGTGGCCCCTGCTGGATTTCTTTGGTTCTGATTGGACACAGATGTGGTGGATGCACCAGGTGTGAGGCTGAGCCCTGTCCTCCCAGACTCATGGCTCCTCTGGCGGCAGGAGGGACACCAGCTCTCAGGGTGAGGCCCATCCCTCCTACCTGCGCCAACCACACGCCTCTCAGGGGCCCGGGCAGCAGCCAGACTCCTCGTGCCGTGCCAGGAGGGACATGCGGGAGAAGGTCTTGGTGCAGCGCCGGCACTGGTACTTCTTGGTGTCAGAATGTGTTTGCAGATGGGCCCGAAGGTTGGAACGGTCGGCAAAGGCCCTGCTGCAGTGTGAGCAGGCATAAGGCTTCTCCCCTGTGGGTGGAAGAAGGGGGCCAGTAAGTGGCCCCTTGGGGTGGTGACACCATGGAAGGGGGCCTGAAGGCTACAGCACCCACCCTGACCATCAGTGGATGGTCCCATCCCTTCCCTACAAATGCTCACAGCCCAAGCACTCAAGGTTGAACTGTGTGGGGACAGGGTGGCATGCCACACCTGGGTGAGACCACACCACCTGAAGCCCCTTCCAGGAGCACAGGCAGTCACAGGCACTGGATCTGCCACTGTTGCTGCAAGAGCCCTCCTGGGGGACTTGGCCGCTGGGAGAGGACGGGGGAAGTCCTAGGGGCCTCTGGCAGCTGTTTCTGGCCACTGACAGGCAGGTGGGGTGGGGGTGGCCCCCTCCAGCAGAATCCAGAGCAGGGGTGGAGCTATAATCCTTGATGGTGTAGCTTTTAGGAACCACCTCCCATCAGGACAACAGAGGATCTGGACAAAGTCCTTTTGGGACCATGTTCCAACACATATAAAGAGAAGGGTGACTAGGAATCGTCTGTTCAGTCCTGTAGCCCCATAGAGTCCTAAAAGACACCCCGCCTATAGCCCCTGAGGGGCCCAGAGCACCTGCATTCCTGCTGGTGGGACACTGGGCATGCTTCTGGCCAGGCCAGCCTCCTGCAGGACCTCCCCACACTCCTCACTCCCAGGCTGAGGGCACCAAGCCCCAACAGGCTCCCACCTGGGTGTGGCCCAGGGTTCTTTGGCCTGGAAAGGGGGTATTTGGGGGGTGTTCTCATCAAAGAGTTGGGAAAACCAGAATGAATTTCTCAGAGCCCTGGAAAAAGCCTTCCCTCTGGCCTGTACCCAGGTGTGACGCAAGGTCCTAGTCACGAGTCATGACTGAAGGGCTAGGGAAACTCCAGTTAGGAAAAGTGTGAACTAGAGATGGGTGCAGTGCTCACGCCCGTGATCACAGTACCTTGGGAGGCCGAGACAGGTAGATCACGAGGTCAGGCGTTCAAGACCAGCCTGGCCAAGATGGTGAAACCCCATCTCTACTGAAAATACAAAAATTAGCCAGGCATGGTGGCAGGCACCTGTAATCCCAGCTACCCGGGAGGCTGAGGCAGAGAATTGCTTGCACCCGGGAGGCGGAGGTTGTGGTGAGCTGAGATTGTGCCACTGCCCTCCAGCCTGGGCGACAGAACGAGACTCCATCTCAAAAGAAAAAGAAGTGTGAACTAGTCGGGTGCAGTGGCTCACACCTGTAATCCCAGCACTTTGGGAGGCCAAGGCGGGAAGACAGATTGAGCCCAGGAGTTCAAGACCAGCCTGGGCAACACAGCAAGACCCCTGTCTCTACAAATAATTTAAAAATTGGCGGAGCATGGTGATGCACATCTGTGGTCCCAGCTACTCAGGTGGCTGAGGCAGGAGAATCACTTGAACCCAGGCAGTCAGAGCTCCAGCAAGCTGTGATCAAACCACTGCACTCCAGCCTGAGCAACAGAGCCAGACCCCGTCTCAGACCACAAAGAAAATGTGTGAGCCTCTGGGCCTGATGTGGAGACCTGAACGGATTCCTGGAGCTCGTTCTTCCTTTCTGTGTTTATTCTTTGCATGCTGAGGTTGAGGGGAAGCCCTGGGTGGAGGCTGCTGGCTGGCTCTTCGGCCACTTGTGTACTCTAAGGCATTATTTTGTTGATTTTATTTATTTTTTTTGAGACTGAGTCTCAGTCTGTCGCTCAGGCTGGAGTGTTGTGGCTACCATCTCTGCTCACTGCAATCTTTTCCTCCTGGGTCCAAGCATTTCTCCTGCCTCAGTCTCCCGAGTACCTGGGATTACAGGTGTCCACCACCACACCTGGCTAATTTTTGTATTTTTAGTAAAGACAGGGTTTCACTATGTTGTTCAGGCTGGTGTTGAACTCATGACCTCAGGTGATCCACCCGCCTCAGCCTCCCAAAGTGCTGGGATTATAGGTATGAGCCACCGTGCCCGGCCGTTTTTTGTTTTGAGTTGGGGGTCTCGCTCTGTTGCTCAGGTTGGAGCGCAGTGACATGACCACAGCTCACTGCAGCCTCAGCCTCCCAAGTAGCTGGGACTACCAGCACGTGCCACTACACTTAGCTAAATTTCTATTTTTAGTAGAGATTGGGGTCTTGCTATGTTGGCCAGGCTGGTCCTGAACTCCTGGCCTGAAGTGATCCTCCTGCCTCAGCCTCTCAAAATGCTGGGATTACAGGCGTGGCTCCCACACTGGCCCCTGCTGACACCTGGATTTTGGACTTATGGTCTGTGGTCTGTGGGACTTTGTATAGCAGCCCAGGGAGCAGATAAGTCAGGAGGCAGAAGCCAAATGTGAATGCCAGTGCTATTATTTCTAAAATCACCCCTCGTCCTCTTACCCCCACGGCCAACCCTCTTCCCCCAGCCCAGACTGTCCTTGCAGACCTAAGCCTGTCCTACCTGTGTGGGTGCGGACGTGGCCCTGCAGCAGCCATGGCCTGGAGAAAGCCTTGCCGCAGATTGTGCAGGCGCAGGGCAGCGTGTGGGTGCGGATATGCATCTTGAGGGCGCTCAGGCTGGTGTACTCCTTGTCGCAGTACCTGCAGGTGAACACGCGCCCTGCCTGCAGGTGGCAGTGCAGCTGCCGGTGCCGGGCCAGCCCGGCCAGTGTGTGGTAGGGCTTGCGGCAGTGACAGCACTCAAAGCCGCCTGGGGCTCGGGGCATCCGCTCAGCCCCAAGCAGTTTTTCTGGCGCCCCGTCCTGGTCTGGGCCCAGGATTGGGGACCACCGTGTGGGCAGCACCAGCAGTGGGGGCAGGTTAAGGTGGTTCAGACTGTCTTTGAGGGGTACACTGGGGGCCTGGCTGCCCCGAGGGTCAACCCCACTGACTTCCAGAGCATCTGGTCCAGAGGCCCCCAGAGCTTCCTCGAGCTGTGGCAGGAGGGGCAGGGAGATGCAGGCGAAGGCTGAGGAGCGGTCCCAGGTCTGGGGAAGGTCACCAGCCACGGAAGGGGCCTCCTTGTCTGGGGGGAGAAGGGGCACCATGAGCCCCCGACAGGCAGAGCAGGCGCCGTTGATTTCTAGAAGAGTGGAGGGGAGATAAAATATAAAGGTGAAGACCGAGTGCCCTCACTTGGTGTTACCCAACTCCGATTCATGGACCTGACCCCAGCCTATCAGCAGCCCGGCAACGCGGGAGGAGTGGCGGGGAGCCCGAGTGCAGACCCAGCTTGCAAAGGAGCTGGCGGTGCCGTGCAGGGAAGTGACACGTGGCCAGGAGCACAGGCATCTAGAACTAGAAGGCCCCGTGGTCGAGAGAGTGAATCTCACCTCCTCTTTAAATGCAAAGAGGAGAAACATCTCATGGGACCCCTGGGGTTCAGGAACATGAAACAGACCTCATGGGACAAAGGAAGGCCCTTTAGGCCTCAGCTGGGCGGCCCCTCTGATAAGCCCCTACCTACCTCTGGAGGGGCACCAGCCTGGCCCGGCATCCTCCAGGAGCCCACGAGGCAGCCATAAGTCAGACGCTTGGCAGCAAGGTGCCAGCTCAGTATAAAATCAGCCCCCGCCAGGTGCCAGCTGAGTGTAAAATCAGCCCCTCACAACTCATCAGCCTCCAGTCACCACAGTCGACCCTCGGGCATCTCCTTTTCTTTCTTTATAAAATTTTAAAACTTTTTTTTTTCTCTCTCTCTTTTTTTTTTTTTTTTTTTTTTTTTACTCATAAAAAATCAGGAAAGGTATAAAATTTTTATTTTTAAATTTAAAAAAATTCTTTTTTTCCAAAAAAAAATATATATATATATATATTTTTTTTGAAGATCGGGTTTCACCATGATGGCCAGGCTGGTCTTGAACTCCTGACTGCAGGTGATCTGCCCACCTCGGCCTACCAAACTGCTGGGATTACAGGTGTGAGCCACCGTGCCCAGCTGGGCATCTCCTTTTGTGGATAATGAGGCAGTGAGCTCAGAGGCCTCCCTGGCGCTGGCTCATGCCCACTCTGCTGCTCTCTTAACATAGCCGAGCCACATGGCTGGGGTGCTCTGGCCAGGCTTTCAGAATTACTCCTGGCTGGACTCCTCCCCAGGATGGCGTTTCCTGTGTTCGGGGGCTGGCACACCACACACCACATGGTTGATCCATTTAAGGGCAGCAGCCCCCAAATACAACAGGTTAGTCTGCAGGTAAGAGTTAAATTAATTCTGGATTTCCCCAAGGCCAAACCCTCCCAACAGCCCTCAATCCCTTTCTTACTCTGTATGTGTTAAAACGGATCTCTGGCTCTGGCTCTACCTCCATGCTGAGGCTTTGGGTAGAGAAAGACAACCCATAGAATAGGAGAAAATATTTGCAAGTCAGACTTCTGATCAGGAATAGCATCTAGAACACTAGAACATATGAAGGATTTTGCATGTCAACAATAAAAAGACATAATACAATTTTAATATGGGCAAACGATTTTTTTTTTTTGAGACTGAGTCTTGCTCTGCTGCCCAGGCTGGAGTGCAGTGGCACAATCTCGGCTCACAGCAACTTCCGCCTCCCGGGTTCAACCGATTCTCCTGCCTCAGCCTCCCAAGTAGCTGGGATTACAGGCAGTTTTTTTTTTTTTTTGAGACAGTCTGTCACTTTGTCGCTCAGGCTGGAGTACAGTGGCATGAACTCGGCTCATTGCAACCTGCAACCTCCACCTCCCGGGTTCAAATGATTCTACTGCCTCAGACTCCTCAGTAGCTGGGATGACAGGCGCCTGCCACCATGTCCATCTAATTTTCCTATTTTTAGTAGAGATGGGGTTTTGCCACATTGGCCAGACTGGTCTCAAACTCCTGACCTCAAATGATCTGCCCACCTCCGCCTCCCAAAGTGCTGAGATTACAATGCCTGAGCCACCATGCCCCACCTGGGCAAGGGATTTGAATAGCTATTTCTCCAAAGGCGATACACAAATGGCCAATGAACACATGCAAAGAGGCTCAACACCATTATCCACTAGGGAAGCCCAAATCGCAGCCACAGAGAAACGCTCACACCCAGTAGGACTGAAAACAATAGGCAGTCACAAGTGCTATGAGGATGAGGGAAACGGAATTCAAAGGAACGTTTCCTGTCTGCTACTCCTTCCTGACTTGACCTCCTCCCACCCTCAGTTCTCCTAGTTACAGTCATCAGGTTTCTGTCCACCCAGAAGTGGGGGCAATGAAGGATAAGAGGGAACATCCAAGGGAATCCTGGGGAGACCGCACTGGGGAGCCCAGGGTTGCCCGGCTTTACTGGGGCCTCTGCAGGAGAAAGCCACTGTTTCTTGTCTCCATCTCTGAGACTTGGCAACCTTTCTGGCTCCAGGCATTATCACAGAGCTAGGACCGTGTTTGTGGACCCAGTGGCTGAGCCGAGAGGCAAACAGCCAAGAGATAGCCTCTCTCCATCAGGCTGACCAGGGTTTCTGCTGGGATTTTAAACGCTTTCCCCATACTCGCTGGGGTTTACTTGCTTTTTTATTCATTCTGCTGTCCAGATCCTGGGGAGAAGAGACTGTTTTGTTTTGTTTTGAGATGGAGTCTCACTCTGTCTCCCAGTATAAGATTTGTGTGTGTGTGTGTGTGTGTGTGAGAGAGAGAGAGAGACTGAGTTTCACTATTTTTGCCCAGGCTGGAGTGCGATGGTGTGATCTCGGCTCACTGCAAACTCCGCCTCCCAGGTTCAAGCGATTCTCTACCTCAGCCTCCCAAGTAGCTGGGATTACGGGCACCCGCCATTACACCTGGCTAACTTTTGTATTTTTTTTTTTAACTTTTTTTTAACTTTTGTATTTTTAGTAGAGATGGGGTTTCTCCATGTTAGGCTGGTCTTGAACTCCTGACCTCAGATGATCTGCCTGCCTTGGCCTCCCAAAGTGCTGGAATTACAGGCGTGAGCCACTGTGCCCTGCCGAAGAGACTGTTAAGTATTCTTCTGGCTTCAGGGGTTCCCTGGGGAGCCATAGGTGCCACTTATTTAAAAGGAGAGATTGGGGGCCCCTAAACCCCAGCACCTCAGATGTATCCTGGGGTAACATCTTGGCAGAAAGTCACCAGGGCCCCTTGGCTATTAGAAAGCCAGGTGACTGGGGCTGCAGTGAGGAGGGGAGGGGTGAGGAGAGGACCAGAGAGCACTATGGGGCAGCAAGGCTACTCAGGACAGTCACCCTCTGGGCCCCACTCAGCTACCCGGATTTGCACACTCGGATGGTGAGGTGCATTCGCTGTATGTCTGGACCCTCAGCAACACTTTGAAACTTGGGACTATGACCCGTATGAATTCCGTTTTCCATCACATCTGAATTCACATGTACATCCACATACACATAACTGAAGCCAGCATCCTTCCCCGAGAGCACGGCACTCCAATAGTTTCTGTTCTATTTTATTTTACAAAATTGCCGGTGGTGACTCATGAAACTGATTTCAAAATGTACATTTTAAAAGCACAGTCCTAGTTGGCACCCCCTGGTGGCAGCCTGGGCCTCAGGTGTGGATCCAGGTGGGACCCTCCTACCCCCAACTCTGGTTCTGAGCTGGGATAAAGACCTGTTGGGGGTGTTGCTGAAGGCCCCAGCCCCAGCAGTGCCCTTCCTGCCCTCTCCCCCCCAGCCACAGAACATGAGTCCCGACTGCTGCGTCCACGGGGGCCCTCAGTGGGCTTTGTCCCAAGAAGCTGCCAAGCCAGGAGGGGACTGCTCTGACTGCCCATGTGGCAGGCTGTCCTCTGAAGGACAGAGTCCTCTCCTGTTGTGTCCCTGTGCCTAGCAGACAGTGGGAATGAGTGGACATCCCGATTGCTGGGCACCCATCTCCGCAGCCCAGCCAGTGTACTGTGGAGGATTGCAGCCCCTTAGCCCAGCCTGCCCAGGCAAGCCTACTGGCGTGAGCAAGAGGGATTCTGGGGTGAGGAGAGGTTGGGGGAGGGAGGGAGGCCACGGGAGGAGGCTCACCTGAACTGAGGCCGGAGGGGCAGTGCCTTTGCAGCAGAAAGAGCTCATGGGTCCCCCTTCTCCCCATCCCCTGTGCTTACCACCCCTGGTCACCATGCTCCGCGGGTCCCTCAGCAGGGCAGCCCCAGATGGCCCTCCTTCCCTCCCACCACCCCGCGACCTGTCCCAAACCCGTGTGCCAGTAAGATGACCCCGGGGTCCCTTTCGCTGGGGCTGAAGTGGTGGGGACGGGAGGCCGTATATTAGCGGTGAGTTCCGGGGAGACATAGGGACTTAGAAAACTTCTCCAAGTGGGGAGAGAATCCGGCCGCCCTGCAGAGTCGGGGCTCAGTTCCCTAAGCGGAGGCGCCCGTGGGCCACCTACCTCCCTGCAGACGCAGCCGCTGCGCAGAGGCGCAGGCTCCTTCGCCTCCCACCTGGGACAGGTGTCCCCACACCCCCCGCTCCCAGGGGCCTCTCTCCCGCCCCGCAGGCTCTAGTCCCGTCAGGGGGTCGTGCAGCCGGTACCTCTCTGCGTCTCCAGCCGCCCGTAGTTGGGGACCCTGTGGCTGGAGTGCGTTTTCACCAGGAAGGAGCGCGGCATGGTCCCTCCCGGGTGGCAGGCCGGGGCGGGCTGGGGCGGGAGGGGCGAGCGCGGGTCGCGACTGCAGCGTCCGCGGGCGCCCGCCGCCGGGCCCAGGCAGGTGCGGAAGGGGTCAGGCTTATTAGCATAGCGCGCCGCCTCCGCCAACCAGCGCCCGGAGCGAGCTGGGCGGGGCTGAGGGCGGGGCGGGGCAGCAGCCGCCGGCGCCACGCCCAAGACAGGTGCGCGGGCGGGTCGGGGAGCGCGTGGCAGTCGGTGTCCGCCCCACGGGACTTCCCTGGCGCGCGCACCATCGAGTCACACACCGACCCCTCGGGCCTGGCCGCCCACTCGCCGTGAATTAAAGGGCACCCAGGGGGTGCCCTTCAGAGATAGCCCTTTAGGAGTTTGCCCAGTGCCTCCAGAAAGCACTTTTTGGAGGGTGGGGGGGACAGGGGACTCGGCCTGGAATTCTGGAATTCCCAAGGGGTCAGAATGGTTATGGGAAGTTTAATAAAACTGGCAAATCATATGAGTTCTGCGACAGCTGCACGCGTGACCTGGGCCAGCCGTTTCCCTCCTTTGTCATCCTGTAGAGCCCTCTGTGCCATAAAGAGCTGGGAGCCCCTGTGTCCCGTGTCTGGGTCCCTTTTGACGTGGATGTTTCATAAGGTTGGGGGCCGGGTGGGGCGTCTTTGGGCTGGGGTGCCTGCCCGCCAGGGCTTCCACCTGAGAGCTGGGTGCCCTTTGCCCTCTGTGGGCCAGGGGTGGGGAAAGTGGGGGGGTGGTGAGTCCACGGAAGCACTGAGGGGGAGACGGCGGGGAGGAGGGGCGCCCCACATCCCACATCCAGGGTGTGAGAAGCTGGGGTAGTATCAGCTCCGCTTTGCCAGTGAAGCAAGCAAGGCTCTGAGAGTGGGCTCAGCAGCGCACACCTGTAATCCCGGCACTGTGCGAGGCTGACACAAGAGTGCTTGAGCCCCGGAGTTTGAGAGCAGCCTGAAAAACAAGATGAGACCCCATCTCTACAAAAAAAAATTTTAATTAGCCAGATGTGGCAATGCCCCTCTTCAGTCCCAGCTACTCAGGAGGCTGAGGAGGGAGGATGGCTTGTTGGACTCGCTTCCAGGAGGTGGAGCCTGCAGTGAGCTGTGATCACCCCACTACACTCCAGTCTGGGCGACAGAGACAGACCCTCTCTCAAAAAATTTAAAAAGGAAAAAGAAAAAGGAAGACCAAGGCTGTGAGAGTGTGAGAGGTTAGGACGCAGTGGGATTGGGTCCCAGTCCCGCTCCAGCTTGTCTGCCACTTGGCGAGGGGGAGTGGAAGGACGGGTAGGGGCGACCCTGGAAGAAGGTTCCCGCCTCTCCCCCAGCCACAGCCTGGCACCGCCCTGGCAGGAGTGTGGATTTCAGAGGACACATGCCTGCCTTCTGCTTATTCACCTGTTCCTTGCCTCGAAAGGTTTCTATTTATAGCCTCCCTTCCTTCTCTCTCCCCCTCACAGACACAGATAACACTTGCAGATACCTGAGCCAAGCCTCCACCCACACTGTCCCTCCCCGCCCACCTACCCATTGTGTGGCCATCCGCCAAGCCCCAGCAAGCTTCTGTCCTAATCCAGCTAGAGCCGCGTGCTATTCAGGGCAGCCGTAGCCTTCCCGTGGAGAATGGCTGATCTTACCCTGGGAACGCCCCAGAGGGTCTGAGGGCCTCGGCGCACCTTTGGAGTCAGGTCCTAGGGCTCCCCCAGCAACTCCCCCCAACCCCCAGCCAGGGACGCTTGAATCCGTTTCGGACTCACTCCAGCTGTGACGCACAGGGCAGTGTCCAGGCAGGACCCAAGGAGGCACCACAGAGGGAAACCTCAGCGTCTCCCTTCCCACGAGTGCTGCCTCGGGGAGGGAGGGCGGCCGTCTCCATCCCTTCCGCGTGCTCCGGTCCTCAGTGCTGGCGCTTGGCTCTGGGGGTTAACCTTACATGCCCCTGTGTGGGAAACCCCCGGCCCACAGCCTGCTAGACCCGCCCTCCTGAACTGCAGCAGGCAATCCCGGCCCTTGCCATCTTCCCTGGACATCCAGGACCTTGGGTTGATGACTTGTGCTGGGCCTGGCAGCCCAGCCCCTCCCATCTGCCTGCATCAGACGCCCAGCAACAGTTTTCCAGCGGGGAGCCCACCCCAGGAACTGCTGATCAGGGCAAAAATGGTTACAGTTCCATTCATGTTGACGTTTTCATCCCATGCGCATGTCCTCCTGCTTTTCTGGTTTTACAGTGCATGTAAATACGTAGCGCCTGGAGATGTGCACGCATGTATCCATCTGGGTATACGTCTCTGTTTACAGCGGGTGTAAATGCGTAGCGCCTGGAGATGTGCACGCATGTATCCATCTGGGTATACGTCTCTGTTTACAACGGGTGTAAATGCGTAGCGCCTGGAGATGTGCACGCGTGTATCCATCTGGGTATACGTCTCTGTTTACAGCGGGTGTAAATGCGTAGCGCCTGGAGATGTGCACGCGTGT
>CAUYQU010084072.1:0-11048 GCA_963574635.1 Cheracebus regulus | reverse complement strand
CTCTGTATTTTAATGTAAATCTCTTTTCCGTTCATCTGCATTCATCTTAGAGAGAGATGCCCTGAGCTGGCTGATGTGGCAGTGTGCTGGGAATCAGGGGAGGACAAGGGAGAGAAAGGAGCATACACTAAATGGTCTCCGAGGTCATTGTGATCATAGCACGCTGGGACAAGAAAAAGCGGAGCTGCTCTAAAGACTAAATACTAAGCATACACCTTAGGGACAAAGGGCAGTCTCCCTAGATGTGGCAGGTATAGCTCTTTAATTGTATATGTTTGTGAATGGCAGTAGATTTGACTGTGCTTGGGGTGTGTCTAATGTTTACAAGAGGAAACACTGAATGTGCTTTTCCTGCTGTTTTTAATAGGTGGGCTTTTCATCCAAAACACAGATCAGGAATACACTGCTTTTCGATTAGCAATTTTTCTTCGTAACACCAGCCCCAATGCGTCGGAAACTCCTTTTAATTTGGTACCTCATGTGGACAACATCGAGACAGCCAACAGTTTTGCTGTAACAAATGCCTGTAAGTAACACATAAGTTATGAAAAATTAGAAGAGAGTTAAAACCATTGCTTGGTGTCCTTTTCCTAGTTTTTATTATTTCATTTTTTTTTATTTTTTTTTTTTTTTTTTTAGAAAGAATTTCAAGATTCCCACAGTTGTCTGGTTTCAGGACAAATCAGAGTTAACAAAAAGACTTCAACTCAGGGATATTTAGCTGGTTTCTTTTCCTTAATTTCTTTTTCTTTTCTTTCTTCTCCTCCCTTTCTTTGCTTCTTCCTGCCTTTCTCTCTCTCTTTTCTTCATTACCTGTCTAGATCGTTCAAGTTAAATTCTCCTTTAACATTTCAGTGTTATTCCTATCAGTTGAATGTCAGTTTAGTGAAAATTGTACTCAAGCTTGTTTTTGTTCCTTTGGTTTTTCTTATTTGCTTTTCACTTGAGTAAGCATAGGTCTTGCTTTTAAAGAAGACACATGCTCTTTTACACTGATGAAGGCCACGGAAGGCTTGCTAATAGTGAGAAAAAGAGAGGAGTCGTGGTGTGGAGGATATATATTTGAGTTGGTTGGTTGACACTGCAGATGATCTGGTGATGTCACTTGAGGCTGCCCTGCCCTTATATTCTGGATTGTAAATGTCTCTTACTATCTTATAATGCATATGTCTTGTGGATATAACTCCGTGAATCTTTACCTCGATGCCAAATCACGTTAGGCTCTGATCCACCTGAATTCACCAACCAACCCAGCATTATCTATTATCCCACACAATGAAACTAAACGGGTGACCTCACCTAATGCCGTAAGAAAGCAGTTGTACAGTTCCTTTCACCCTCATGAGGATACTGTATAAATTAATGTAAAAAAACAAACAAACAATCAACTGTGCATATTAGTTTAAAATGCATGGAAACATGATCACTCAATAGCAGTTGTACTGCCTTTTCCTTCTTGAAGGAAGTTCATGTTTCAAAAACCTCCTCACATTTATATGCTAATTTACCAGTTCTAAATTTATAAATTAAGATAATGACTATATTTAAGAAGTAGGAGTAGTTTCTACATAAAAGTTTGCATGTTTCACAGTTAATAAAATGTTGGAGCTGAATTGTAAAGCCTTTTTAGCATATTGAGCTGGATGCATTTTTATTTAAAATTCTTTCACCGCAAGAAAGTGTACTGAACAAAGAAACAAGTGAAATTGAAAACTAAGAGTTGTTAAATGTCTGGAGGACATCTGTTTCATCAACTTAAATATTTTAATTTGTACGAATTGGCTGTTAATTCATCTAACAGATAACATGATTAATTTTTCTTAATTTTTGGTGTCTCTTGAACTCTTAATTCTTTTGAGAACTTAGTTTCATGAGGAGGTTGAAGCATGTGTCACTTTTGCAAAGTGTATAATTATATATTTTTCAGGAAGACTAGTTTCTATGAGTTACTACTTAATTTTTTAAAATCTCTTGACATATTTAGTGATAAAATCGATATTGCATTAAACCAGAAGGGAGTTATTTTTAATCACAAGTGCACATAATTTAGAACAAGGTTAGTGGATAGTCTCTTTTGTAAAATTTCTAAGTTATTAGTTATATGTTCAGAGTTGTATAAGGGATGTCAGCATTGCACTTAGCTCTAAGGAATGCATTCTTTTTAATACATAAATAGTATTTGTTTATTTAAATATTTTTCTCATATCTCGCCTGAGATTCTGTCAGTAGAGATCTTATCCGCTTTAAAAATAATCTATGATCCAAATACATGTGAAGGTATTTATCAATAGTAACTACTTTTTAAGTATTAAGACAATTTTGAAAGATTTTCTTACAAGTGGCAGATATATCTGTTTTGTTTCATTTTTACAAATTAAGACCTTAAACATTCTAAAGTTTGTATTGCAACTTCCAACACTGTAAACAAAAAGGCTAGTCCTCTTTTTCTCCTTTTTGTTGGTTAACCTCATTTGGGATAATTGTAACTAGTATTATTTATGTAATAAAAATATATACAAAATAAAATGTTACTGGTAAAGTATTTGTAAACATGAAAACTTATTAGGAAGTTGCATACAGAATTAAAAAATAGAACAAGTATGAAATATAGAGTATGCTATTCTTTAACATATAAGAATTGAGAAAACTGACACAAGTAAACTTTAAGTCTGTTTATTTTGAATCCAAGTATAACACAATATTAGTGATCTAATTTTTTTATAATCACATACAATTTTTTGTATGTTTAAATTTTAAAAAAACAAAGTGTAAATAAGGAGAAAGCATTTTCTATCAGAAAAAAGGAAAATTATTTTGACAAATGAGTATGCTGAACATCCTTAAGGCAAATCTAAGCAGAATTTGAGAAAAATCAATAGTCAGAGAGTGTGGGTCAGTATGGACTGATCGAGAGTATACAGACTCGTGATTTTCCAATCTAATTAAAGATAAAATGTAAGCAGTAAATATAAGGCAATCTCATTTATCAAGCTCTATGCCTTTGAGTACAAAAAGGTAAAAATAGGTCTTAAAACTTAATATTCTAGAGAATTAATATGACACTTACTCCTCATCATAATATGGACTGGATTTTTAAATTTGTCTTGTTAGATTAAATATAAAGACATAATATGTGGCTCGTTAAGTTTATTTTAATCATGATTTTTCTACAGTGACTCCTTGTAGAACTGCAGAATCTACTCTGTCTGTGAATAAGGGTGATTAAACAAGATATGTTTAATTATGTTGTGGAATGTATACTCAAAAAAAAAAGACAAAGAATAAAATGTGTTGGTTATCTAGGGGACAGATTATTTAATGCTGGTTCATCTGCCTCAAAACTAAGTTAGTGCTCTAAGAATACTTCGATAACATAAACTGTTGTGTGTATAGAGTTTACATACTCACAAGTCTAAACCTGATAAGCTTGTAATTTCTGGTATAAATCCCACGTTCCTGAGAAGAGAATAACTCTGGCTTATAGTTTATTCCAACTATTCTATTGTTGGAAAGTCACACTTTGATGAATATTAAACTAAAATTATATGAAATACAGATAATATAAAATTATGACCTATTACAGTAACAAAAAATGAGTATAATAGCCTTTGTAGTCAAATTTCAAAATCTAAAAGTATACTCATTTTTATTTTCATCTATCCAAAATATGAAGTATGACAGAATGGAAATTTTAAAAATACATTTAATATAGGCAAATTTATTTAATTAAAATGTCATACTGTTGTATCATAGGTAGATTTAAAAAATAATTATCTTTAAAAACAAAAATGCTAGTTAAATTGGATATGTTCATCACAAAACATTTGAGACAACCCAAAAGCCGGCTGTTTTCTTATATTTTTCCAATAGTTAATGGATAGAGATATTTTGGTTTGGAGGACATGTTCAATATAACGAAAAGTAATAATCAAAATACTAAATTAGTCCATCTCTAAATTTTCTAAAAGATAAACATATTTTAGTCATTGTGATTATTAGTTTAATTCAGCTATATTAGAAACCCTGTAAAAGAATCAGCCCTTTAAAAAGGCAGTCCCTGTGCAATATAATCCACAAATATTCAGATTCTGAAATGACTCATTTAAATTTCAGATGGCAATAGGAAGTACTAATAGAATGGATCAAGTACTCATGAGTTATCACCTTGGTGAAATGATAATAGAATTGTATAGACTGTTTTAGACTTTTTAAACTTTGTTAGAAAGGACCAATTGGTTAATATTTTTCTGTAAAAAGAAAGCTGTAAAAATCACAAATAGAATCGATATTATGCCCTAGTAATTATTTTAAAAAGTAGTTCTTTTTTAAGTTAAATATGAGTTCTGTGTGGCTGATTTATTTGTGGACTCTAAGTATTTAAAATGAGCAGTACTTGTAAAAGTAGCTTGGTATGTAAAATAGCATTGCTTAGTTTATTTAAATACATTGAAAATGTGACACTAAACCTAGTAGGTTCTGCAGGATTTTCCACTTATAAAGTAGATACTTAATAAAAATTCACTAAATTTAAGTGTACTAAATAATATAATATTCTGTGTTTCGTTCAACAATGTTTAAATATTTTTGTACATTTTATCTTCCAGGATCATGAAGCCCTAAAAAGGCATTCTAAGAGTTTACATTGGGCTAATATAATAATCTTAAACATGCTAAAGATAAAATTCTGATGATTTCAACTGCAAAGTTGTTAGCAAAGAAATGCTAGAATTAAATACTATTCAACTTTTGTCTGTATTTAGGAAAATGAGTGATGTGACTCAACTGTGATTCTCATTAGCTTTGCTTATTTTGAATTGATGGCAAGCTTCTATGCTGATTTTAAGTAAATCTTTAGTTTTACATTTTTTCTCTCTTACCTTAATTTTTCATCATGAGATTGACAAAGATGTGAGTCATATTCTTATAGTTTTTCTCTTTAAGTGATAGGATGATGCATAATTTGTATATATTTGATGTATTTTAGAGTTGTCATAGGATTAAGCTTTCATAAAGCTGTTAAAAATAACCTCCTTTTTTCCTGTCTGGATTCTTCCAAGTGTTATTTATTTCTCAAGGAGGAAAAATTTTACTTCCTGGCATTAGGAAATATAAAATCTTATTTACAGAGTTATATGATTGTTCTGGATTTTAAAATGAAGGATAAATAGCAATGCACCTTGCACTTTATGACAACATATATTTTTTTAAACTTCTTAGGAGTGTGTGTGCCTGTGTGTGTGTATGATTTTATTTGACCTCAAACTAATCTTATAGTGAGGCAGTCTAAGAAGAAAATAATTATGTTCTTGTTAAGATAGCTTTGTCACAAAGGAGTCACTTTACTTTCCAAAGACTATCTCTAGTAATAGACTACAAAGCCAGAGTTTGAACCAATTCATATACCTACTATCCTAGTACTTTTACCAGAAGGCCATAAGGGTATGAAAAAGATAACATCTATATTGAGCCTGCCTGAATTAAGAAAGAAAAAAAAATGCCATTTATCTTTTCTCTAATTTAGTTGCAACATTTTAAAGAAAACGGGGCAAGACAGTTCTGGGCAATTTATTCATGAATCACATGGCAGTGAATGATACAGTAAAGGCTCAAGTCATATTATGTAATGAAGCCATCCATTCATTCATTAGATGAGATAATGAATGTATCCGTTTACTTATTAAACATATTTATCAAGAGCAACTCTATTTAAGACATTAGCTAGCAGCTGGCAACACAAAAGCTTATAAGAGTAGTTGCTGACCTCAAGGAGCTGATAGCCCAGAGGGAAAGAGAGACAAGTCAGTGATTACAGTAAAGATTACAGTATAATACGGTAAAGTGCTATGACAGAGAAACATTGCTAGTAAAGAGATTGACATGGACACGTAAGGATAATTACACCAAATTTGGCATGGCCCCCTAAGGATGATATTGCCTGATCGGAGTGTTAGGATCTAGTTGAGTCATTTGAAAAAGAACAAAGGAGAACATGGCTGGCCAAAGGAGCAGTGCATAGGAGACAACAAGGTGTGGGAATCCAAGTGTCTTTGAGCCATCGAACATGGATTCCTCTGGCAGTAGTATTGAGTGTGAGGAGCAGAGCTGTGCTAAGGGTTGAGGCTTTTTAGAGCTCAGAGGATATGTAGCTATGGACACTCTTCTGAATACAAAGAGGGACCCGTAAATGATTGAAACACTATAATGACATGAGCAGACTTATATTTTATAAAGAACAGGCTAGGTTGTAAGAGGAAGAATGAATTGGAAGAGGACAAAATGGGACAAAAAAGATCAGTTCACTGAGTCTTAAAGTAATACAATTTAGAATTATGAGTTAAAAGTGGAAGCATAGAGGAGAGAGAAAAGCACATAGATTCAATGTAGAATTTTTCTTGGAACTTTGTGATTGGTTGGATGTCTGTGTGAGAGGGTGCAGAGGAAGTGTGGTAAGAATAAAAGATGTTTTTTCAGTCTTCTGGCTTGGGCAAATATTTGGATAGTGAGTAAAGAAGCAACACACAGAAGGTGTACATGTGAGTGGGGAGGGTGACTTTGCAATGGATTTACTGATTATTAGGTGTTAAAAAGACATCCAAAGGGGGATGTGCAGCAGAGATTTGGACATGTGTGTCTGGAGCTTTTGGGTTCAGTCCTGAGCTGGAGACAGATGACCAGTGAGCCTTGGAGACTTGAAAATGAATGAGATCACCCAGAGAGATCAGAAGCAGTGCCAAGACTGCTGAAAATCAAATCCTAGGAAGAATCAATGTTTGAGTGGAAGAGAGAGGTAACAGGTGAAACAAAGAAGACTAAAGACAAGGGATCATAAAATTGAGAGGAAAATGAGGAAGAATAATTTAATAGAAACCAAAAGATAGGGAAAATGTCAAGTAAAGAGTGATCAATCTTGTCAACAACTGCAGAGTTTAAAAAAAAAATTGCAAGGACAATTGTAATATCTTCAACATAGGTCTTTCCTTTTTTTTCCACAAGGTTCTTTTGTACTTGGCCAGGAAAAAACAAGCAGCTGTTATTAAGCCCATAGAGCTTCTAATACTACCTATTTTTGGGGGTATATTGGCCTAAAATGTTCTTCTTTCACTTAGAGTTATGGAGAGATAATCTCTGGAGTTTTGAGCCAGATGAGTTTGAATTTGCAACCTGATAGTGGGCAAGTTACTTAACACTTTCTGAGTCTCAGTTTCTTCATCTGTTAACATGGAGAAATAACATATATCATATATAAATTTTATGAATATTAGAAAACAATTTGGAAAGTATTCCAACATGTAGTTAGTAATCAGTTGTTATATCTGTATTTGACTTCCTGTGTCATGTGAACCTTTTATGTCTGAGCCAATTTTAACATTTCAAATAATTTATATTTTTAAAAGGCAATTTATTTTAAATATTTTTTGATATGTCATAGAAAGTGTTTTTAACGTCTCTGTGAATTGTTAATTTTAATTCATTTACACAAGTCTAAAGTCATATTTGTCAAAATTATTTTTAAGTCCTAAGAGAGGGCAAATTTATCTAAGATCTATGGATTATTCAGAGAGAGGATTGTTTTACTGATAGATTAAAGGAGGTCAATGAATTCTAATTTTATGCAAAATTGTGTGTGCTTGTGCACAGTGTGTGTGTGTTTACAGAGACAAAAACTTTTGAACAGCTTCTCAATGAGTTCCAGTCACAAAAAGGGCCCAGTACTTCAGCCCTAAAGGAGCCACACATAAATTAGATAAACAAACAGCTCTTCATTCCCTATCTTCATCATTTTAGGAGCAGAATAGATTTTAGCCTTGAAACCAGCCAGGATTTTTTTTTTTTAAATGAACTCCGTCTCTACTACCTTCTTCCTTGACAGAGAAAATAATCAGTGTATTTTAGCTGGAAAACCCCTTGACTTAGTCCTCTGCCTCTCATATTATTATCTTATAATTTTTATTCATTCTCTTACTATTCAAATGGCAACATATTTTACATCAGCTCTTTCTAATTTTATCACCATTTACTTTTTCCCTTACTGTCACCACACCTGGAACACTATGTTCTTGAAGGTCATCAGTGACTTACAAATTAGTAAATCCAATTGTTATTTCTTATTCCTCATCATCTCAGAATAGTTTGAAGGATTTGACATTGCTGACAACTCCTTGTTCTTCAAAACTCATTCCTCCTCTTATAATAAGAATAACTAAAATTGTGTAATACTGTTTACCAGATTTTGGGTAATCTCAATTTTTGTAAAATAGAGCAGTAGGTATTATTATTATTATTATTTTATAGGAGAAGAAACTGAAGAATTGCATAGCTAAGAAAATTTGTCTAAGACCACAAAATATCCAGGGCATCTGAATTTAAAGTCCGTTCTCTTAGTCAATACAGGATTTGCCTGCCATTCATACCAAGGCATCTTGACCTGTACAGTATTGACAAAATATCCATTATTCTGTGTGACTGTCACTGGTTAACTCTTACTTCTGATATCAACAATTTTTTGTTAAAGTGACCTCTGTCACAATTTTTATTTACCCCTACAACAATGGACATATAGATTTTTCTATGTGATTTGTAACACAGCTCAAAATTTTCAGAATCCTAAATGGTAACACCCCTCCCCATTACTTTATATTGCCAAATTCATGTCATAAACACAACGAAGTGTAAAAATGACTAAATGACTCCTTTAACTGTTATGTAAACAGTGTTGGATGCTTCATTAGTTGGCCAGCCTACATATTTTTATAGCAAAATTATTTGATTTCAGGACAACTGCAGATATTCAAAACTATTTTCCAGAATGCTTTATTTAAATATTTACCAAGCTATCCAATATTTTCTTTCCATTTTGGGGACAAAAAAGTCATACTTTTGGATTTCAAATAAGCATGGTAATGACTGTCCTAAAGAACACCACCCTGCCTCAAAATTGCTCATTTCTAGATCATCAACAGGTGCCTCCAACTTAAGAAAACTGTTGATATTGTCAATAAAACGTTTAATGTTATGTAGAAGTAAAAGATTTAAAAATTAAGATGTATTCCTTCTTTCAACTAGCGATTCTATTTTTCCAGAAATAGCTAAAATTATACTATCAGCTGTAATCACTGTTTGCTTATTTCTGTTGCCGATATGTTTATTCCAAAATGAGCAGACTTTAAATATATTATGCCCTGTGATTTTTCCCGTTTTTTATATTTTTAGCTTAAAACTTACGCATACTTGTGAAAATTTCAAGTACTTTGGCAATCTTAAAAAGTTAGAATATTCCTTAATCCCAACACTTGGAGCTAATCAGACTAAACAGTTTGCTACAGATGTTTCAAGACTTCTTTTTTTTTTTTTTTTCTGTTTAGGCCTAGAGAAACAGACAGTACTCTAAACATAACCTTCTAATACATATCTAGAAATAAAAGTATTTAATATATACTTAGTATATAAGAACTGTTTCATTTTCTTGTACTACTGCATAACATGCCTTTGTATGAAGTTTCTATGATTAATGTACTCTATCTCTGTGGGATTAACATTTAGAATGTTTCCATGTCTTTGATATTACAAACTAAACAGCAGTAAAACTTCCTGTACCTGAGTGACTATTCTTGTAGAATCAATTCCCGGAGGTGAAATTGCTATATCAAATAATTTAGATTCATGCTTTCAATAAATATTATCATATCTTCTCAAAATTTATTTAAATGTACAATAACCAGTATGTGAGAATAATTGCTTTTTTATGCCTTGCCAACAGTAACAATTACCGTTTTTTTAAATCTTTACTTGTCTTGATGGGTGAGGATGATTTCTCATTGCTGTTTTAATTTACACATTTTTTATTAATCAGGAGGCTGAGAAATTTTCTCATATTTAAAAGATCTGTGTACTTCTTCCTCTGGTCTTTTCCTTTGCAAATGTTTTCTTTTTTGATTGTGAGAGTGTTTTATATACTATAGAAATGAATCCTCTGTTATATATGTTGTAAATTATTTTTCCACTTTCATTTGGCTTCCAGATTCATTTATGATGTCTCTTGCCACAAGAACACTTAAAATTTTTATTTACCCAACGTTTTGACTCATTTTCTTTGTGGCTTCAGGGTTTTGTGTTAACCTAAAAAAGGCATTCCTAGCCTTACAACTATAAAAATATTATTCTACATTTCTTCTAGCATCTTTATAATTTTTAATTTTATATTTGTAACACTACCTTTCTGAAATTTATTTTCTTGCATTAGAAACTGATCTTTGTGGGGGTTTTTTTTGCATTATTTATTTTGCATAAGATGTTCTTTTAAAAGTGGTTTGAACTGCTACATTTGTGCAAAACTGATATTCTTTTTTGACTAAATTTGAGCTCTGACAGAAATTCCACTTTTTAATTTTGCTATTTATTGTTCTTCACTTATGTACCTTTTTCTGATAGTCTTTCTCCTTCTATTATTTCCTTTTTTCTTTCTTCTGACACCACCTGACCAAATCTCCTCCCTCCACCTCCAAATTACATGACATCTTCACTTTCTCCATCTCTATTTCATGATCCATGTGCAAGTTAATGATTCTACTTCAATTTTTATACTTACATAAATTTATGGAGTACAAATTCAGTTTTGTTTCATGCATAAATTGTATAGTGATGAAATCAGGGGATTTAGAGTATACATCACCTAAATAACATACATTGTATTCATTAAGTAATTTATCATTATTCACCCTCCTCTAACTGCCCCCCCATTATTCAGAGTCTACAATGTCTATATGTCCACACTCAGTTGTCCATGAGTAAACATTGTTTAGCTCCCACTTATAATCTTTGCAATATTTGACTTTCTGGGTTTCACTTGTTTGACTTAAAATAATGGCCTCCAGTTCCATCTATGTTGCTGAAAACAACACAATTTCATACTTTTTTATGGCCAAGTAGTCTTCCTTTGTATACATATACCACATTTCCTTTATCCAGTCCTCCACTAATGGACACTTAGATTGATTCAATGATGTTGCTATTGTGAATAGCTCTGTGATAAACTTATGAGTGCAGATATC